>JAUOBT010048683.1:0-10450 GCA_032362145.1 Hypanus berthalutzae
TATCCACCTATGGGATGCAAAGACTTTCTAAGATTATTTTCTCCCTCCTTTGCAAAAATCACACTGCCCCCCCACCAAAACAATCTTGAACCCTGTCATGTAAACTGCTGCTCTGTCTTCAAACTTAATTTCTTCCTGCAGTCCCTGAATGAGTTGTCATTTTTCAGCTAGACCAAGTTTACGTCTTTCCAAGCAAGTTTGCTTTGCCATGATTTTGAAACACAAGCTGTTCAATGTAACTGTGGTTAAAGTTAAGCTAGCATCCAAAGGCTGCAAGTTGAGAAGAATGTAGTTGATCATAATATCCTCCTCTCCTGACACTCAGGTGCCTTTCATTTGGGATGGACTGGAATTTCAGCTGGAGATATGGATCTGTTTATATGGACACTTATTTCCCTTCCCCTTTGCTGAAGCTTATTGCCATTTCTAAAACCTACACAGCAACATCTGATTTACCCCGGACTCCCTCAACAAGTTCTATCACTGAAGTTCTTTTTGTTTTTTTATTTGACTGAATTTTAGATCACCTGCCCTAATATTTCTTGACCTGGTCTGTTGTCAAATTTTTTGGTTTGATTCACCACACCATAGAGCCATATTCTTGTCATGATTTGGAGGCTTGCATGACTTAATGACCTGGAGAGCTATGTTGTTTGGAGTCAGGACTTTTATACTTTGGCTCTTGATATAGTCACCCATGCCAAACAGGCCAAAGGGTCGAGGCCAGACTAATACTGGCCCTCCAGGTTCAGGGGTTCAGTTCAGGGCTAACAATTCTGACTGGTTTAAAAAAAAAACTGTTACGAAAACAGCAATGAAGAATCCTTCTACATCTGAGTGAGATAGTATTCCTGAGTCTCCCTGGGATTTGCATGACTGACAGTAGTGAAAACCGAGAGGAAGCTACTGACATTATGAAGGAAGCCCTGAACACCACCAGAAATGGAGGATCTTTATTGCTGCCCTAAGTGCCAGTGGCATAAAGGGCAGAAAGTAAGTAAGTCACCACACCATTGGAACATTTTGAGGTGTTTGCTCTATTTCCTATACAGGATAAATAATTGTTGCTGATGATATGGTGAGTCATATTTTGGGTTTGGTTCCTGGTTTTGCTGAGTGGAAGTTGTACTAAATTGGTTTGGGACCAGAGGATAAATATCAGACTGTTCTCTGATTGCTGTGAAGTTATTTCATTTTTGTTTTAAATCCCTTAAGCAGTTTCAATAATTATTGAGGAAAGGCGGTGTACTTGTAGCTGTGGTGCCTTTGAAGTTGAATAACCTATCAATTCTTGTTGTTTAGGCTGAGATCTAATAACGGTGTCATAAGCAGCCATATGTTCTGGTATGGAGAATCATATGTTTCAGGAAAAAGTTGCCACGTTGATGTTTATTAACCTATCTCTTAATTGTATCCTCAAACTTAATCCAGTGTATCATTAATCCTGTTTGACTCTATGTTCCAAAGGACCTGAATCGCGAGGTTGTGAAAGCGGACAGTGCAACGACCAAAATCCCTGAACTTGACTTTGAGATTCCACCATTTACACAGAAAGGAGGTAAGTGTACCATTAGGTTATGGTGCCTATAGTATTCCAAAACTGAAGTGCAAGAGAATTTGACCACTATGATGCCTGACCTTAATTGTTTGTTGGAAGTATCAGGAATGATCGCTTCAAAAAACGCGAGTTGCAAAACAATCTGCTGGAGAAACTCTGGGTTGAGCAGCATCTGAGGGGGTAGAGGTATTGTTGAAATCCTGCATCACAATTGAGAGGCTTGATGAAGATTGCAGAATTTGGAGTGAAAACATTTGGTTTGTTAGGATGAAAATCCTATTGAAACTGCTGGTGCTGGAAATCAGAAGTAAAAATAGAAAAAGCTGGACATACTTGTTAAGGGTCTTCACTGTGAAATATATTGGCTCAATTTCTCATTCCACAGATGCTTCTGACCTGCTGAGAGCTTCCAACATTTTTTGTTCTTGGTTGGAAATGGAATGTAAGGACTGGGGTCAGGATGTGCACTCTCCATGTATTGGGACAATCCTTTAACAGAAACATAAGCTCCTGACTAATAAAGTGTAGAAGGTTGTAATTATAATTGGAAGGTATGCTGTGTAGAGAAGCAGTTCCTATACGCTTACCATGGGTACCTCCTCACTTTCCCACTGGCTCCAGGTCTAGGCACTCAACTCCTGCACATTCCACCACTTGCCAGTCTCCAAAATCACCTTGCCCCGTCATCTCTGATCCCGTATCCCAGCCCCAACATCACACTTGACATTGACAGCTCTCTCTGCTCTCTGACCCCACGATTCATCTCAGTTCCAACCCCTGTCATTGTCTTCACCATCTCCCATGACCTCTCACTCTTGATGCTGAGCAGTCAGTGCTCAGCAGAGGCCTCACCATTGTACCCTTGCACCCACACTTCATCAAGGTCTAGTCCTGATATAATGTTGAGCTCTTCCACTGATTTTTTTCACCCCCTTTTTATTCCGCTTGGGGAGCTGACAGTTCAATGGCATGAATGTTGAATTTTGCAATCTATACACCCATGTGTTCTTTTCCTACTTTCACCAGTCCACCCTAGCTTTCTCCTTTGTTCACCATTTCTGTCCCTCCCTCCTCGTCACCTAGACTCATCACCCTTCCCCACCTGGCTCCATTTGCCCATCAAACCCCTCCCTTCTCCCCCACCCCAACCCTTAATTTTGTTCCACCCATCACCTACCATTCTCTCATACTTCCCTCTCCTATATATTGCTTATCTTTTTACACCCTCAGTTCTGATGCTGGGTTTCTGGGACCCTATGCTTCCAGAGATGCTGCTTGATGCAATGATTTCTTTAATCTTTCTTTAGGCAGTTTATATTTTGCTGTACTTTTTCCTCAATTGCTGAATCATCATAAATGAATATTATGAGAGGAAAGACCACTGGAGTTCATATTTTGTACTGCAGTCTGTGAGCATTGTCCACTGGGGTTAAACAAGACTCCAATTCAACTGTTTACTAGCTTGCCAGGTTCCACAGGCAGTCACAGCTGTTTGAAGCAAAGCAAGCAGATGTTAGCAAATGACAATGGTAAAGGTTTGGAGTATTAGGTTTTAATTACTTCTAACAGCAATCATGTGAAAATCTGTATAATTAAATCAAAGTGGAGTTGTTACTCCTTTTTTTTAAAGTTGTGTGCATATTGTTCAATGTTCCCTGTTCAGAGGTTATGATTTGCAATTGGCTATACCAGCCTATAAAGTTAAGGACTTTAAAGGATAAAGTGGGGTATGTAGGTTGTAATGAATGCGTAATACTGACTGCTGTCTTGAACATATTGATTCACTTTTTAACAAACTGAAAAGCTAGTTCTTACACCAAGCTGTTCTTGTTACTGCAGCTCTTTCTACTGTTGAGGGTTTGATTGACAGAGCGGTTGGGGGTTTAGAGCAAAACCAGCCTGCAAGGAAGGTAACTGCTTTTGTGTTTTTTTTTCTTATTCTTTGGGCCTTGGCCTTTTCAGAACCAGTTTAAAATCTGAATCCAAGAAACTTGAGTAAAAATGAATCTCTGCTTCTCATCTGCTTCATCGAAACTTCCATCATTCAGACAACTAGCTGAACATTCACTGTTGGCAGAAATGATTTTTTAAAAGTAAAAATCTGGGTTATCGTAGAAGAATGTGATGCTTGGGAAGGAGGAATACTGTTTTGAAGCTATGGGAAAAAGTTAGTATAAGAAAGACTGCCTTGAGCCTTAATTCCAACCTATGTTGGTGCTCAATGAAGTATTCATAGGATGAAGGCATAGAGTTCAAGAGGAGCTAGAATACTTAGGGAATTGGTATTTAGAATAATGTTAATAAATTAGAGATGAAGCATCCTGGAAAGAGAATGGGGGCTAGGAATGAGAGGGGGAGATTGACTTTCAAGTAAAAAGCTTGTGGAATTCCAAGAAACTAGTAATCCAGACTTGGGCCAACTGTAAATGTCCCAACATTTAGATTTGATCTCTATTGTGCAATCTCATTCAAGAATGGGACCTAATTAGTTTTTTTTTTAATCCATGTACCTCTATCAATTGCAGGCAACTGATCCTGATGTGGCTTATAAGGTTGAGGAATTTATTGAGAAACTAAAAAAGCTGAAAGAACTTGAGACTCCATTCACACTGGTAAATAATTTGCTACTTTCTTGTAATATTCTTTCAGGGGGAGTCTGTTAGATTTCTCATTTTGCTAGTAGGAAATAATTTGATTGCTCCTTTTACATGTAATACAAATAAATCATGGAAGATTATCAATGATAGCTATAGCACTATATGCAGGGCACCGTGAACTTCTCTTAGTTGTAGCAATCCTGCTACAGATTGAAGGCCTGCTGGCTACTGCATGGACTAATGCACAAGTTTGTTTTGACATTGATGGTACATTATCCGGTTGTCTGCGAAACCTGGTGAGGGCAAGAGTTAGTGATAATACAGCAGATGATGAATGAAGAAAGGATCTGTGGTGTAGTGTATGATTTTCAGGAAGCATCAATGAAGCACCATACATTTGTTAAAGGTAGAATAGATGTTAAGGTTGATGAATGATTTTAAGTGTGTAGGGTATCCTCTGGGAATCTGTTTGCTGTTTACGTTCATGATTTAGATGCAGAGCTGAAGACAGTGGTCTAAATTTGTCATTTTATTATATTACGTATCTGGGTACTCTGTCTTTTTTAAAAAAAAAATTATTTAAATCTGGACAATTACCATGTTATGTTTTCAATTAACAGAAAAATGGGAGGTATTATTAAAAAAGTTGCAATGCTGATGAGCGGTGTTGATGCTGAATTGGTGTTTTGCTGGAACCACTTGGCTCCAGAGCTGACTACAGTCTTGCTCCAAGCATGGACAAAAACACCTGAATTCCATAAGTGATGAGAAACGGCTCTTGATGTCAACAGTATTTGACCAAGTGTGATACCAAGGAATGCTTGTAAAATCAAATCAGTCTAGCACCAAAATCCTGAGTGTCCCAGGTTAATTGAATTTTACTGTATATTTAAATCCTGCAGATGGAAAAAATCTTAAAACATTTGGTGCCACTGATTTTTGTTGGAAATTGGGTTGATTTGGTATATTGATAAGAGGATAGGAGATGGTTTTTAGAAGTAGACATTTCATGTGCTTAAGGACTGTAATCACTAATCTTCCATATTTAATTTGGGATATAGGACATTAGTTTAATGGTGACAGTGGAATGTATTATTAAAGTTTGTGATTGGAAGTCAGGCAGTATTAATGTAGTCGGTTGAAGATCGGAATGAATAAGAATGATGTAGATTGCAGTGCAACATGTGATAAACACCAACAATAACAGATTTTTTGTTGTATTTAATCTGTTCCGCTGTACAGGTTATTGACGATCCATCTGGAAACAGCTTCATTGAAAATCCATATGCCCCTCAGAAAGATGAAGCCTTAATGATTACTCATTACAAGCGAAATGCTAAACAGGACAGTATGTTGGGATTGCAGGTAGGCACATTGCCACAGGTATGTGAGTTAAATTGTTAGGGTCTGTATAATCACTGTGGGATAGTCATTTTAAATCTTTACTCTGTCTGGGGGACTGCAAGTGGGCAATAATTGGTGACCTTCCAAATGATACCACATTCCAGTAATCCTTGTAAAATTAATTCAACAAAACCTGGGCAATTATTTAAAGGAATACTTATAGCAGCAAAAATAACACACAATAGAAGAAAATTTGATTGTCAAATCTGACTGAGAAAATTTTTGTGACAGTTCTCAAATTTAATCCTCAAATTTCTATTAGAAAGAACAGTTAATCTTAAACTCATTATGGATGGGTCCTTCAGTTTCACTGGGTTTGGCTGAAAATATTGGAAAATGTCTGTACATTAATGAAGCTCCAGCCTGAAGGTTTACTGATGGATTTCTGCCTATGTATATCATTCATGATACTTGGAAACTAATATAGGTCAAAACTCCATGAATAACTTGCCTGTCTTTTCCCAATTCTTAAATGAATAGATAGAAAGCAATGTATCCAAGTATAATGTGAGAGAAATGTAATGCAAGCATCAAATTAAAGAAGGACACGAGGGTACACCTAATAGATAACTAAAAATCTTAATGATGTGGATGACACTTAGATTTATATAACAGTGTCATCAAATGACTATGGTTCCATTAATCACTTAAAAAAAACTGTATTGAACTGATTGGATGAGCCAAAATTTCCTCCAGTTAACCAAAAAGAAAACTGGAATAATAGTTTTTGGTGCCAAAAAAGAACAATTAAAAGTCAGTGCTCACTTAGAATCCCTGTCATCATAGACCACAAACCAAGCCAGAAACCTTAGTGCTGGGATGAATTCCGACTTAAATTTTAACTGCCACATTAAGACAATTACGAAGTCAGCCTACTACCATCTTAAAAATATAGTGAGAGTTAAAGGGCTTGTGTCTCAGCAAGATCTAGAAAAATGCGTCCATACATTTATTTTTAGTAGGCTTGGCTACTGTAATGGCATTTTCACGGGTCTCTGTAAAAGGTCCATCAGAAAGCTGGAGCTCATTCAGAATGCTGCTGCTAGAGTTCTCATTAAGACCAAGAAAGAACATATCATTCCAGTTTTCACATCGCTGTACTGGCTTCCTGTCCATCAGGTGATTGACTTTAAAATGTTACTACTGGTTTATAAAGCACTTAATGGTCTAGGGCCAAAATATATCTCTGATCTCTTCTGCATTATGAATCTTCCTGAGCTCTCAGGTCGTCTGGGGCAGGTCTGCTTACCGCCTCCAGGGTCAAGACTAAACATGGTGAAGCAGCTGTCAGTACTATGCTCCATATATCTGGAATAATCTTCCAGAGGATCTGAAATCTGCCCCAACTTTAAGCTCCCTTAAATTGGGGGCTTAAAACTTTTCTTTTTGCTGTAGCTTTTAATTAGAATATCCTGCACTGTAGCTTCTATTTATCCTATGTTTTCTGTGTGATTTTGTTCTCTTATCTATTCTGAAATTTGATGCTTGATTTTTATGTCTTCTATGTAAAGCACTTTGAACTGCCTTGTGTTTGAAAAGTATTATACAAATAAGCTTGCCTGCTAAAAATCTCATGAGCAGGAACGTAAAAGTAATAGAGGGATTTACTAGAAAACAGTTAGGTCACTAGTATTGCAAAGTTTGGTTAAAACATTCCTATGCTGTGTACATTTCTGGGAACCACAGTTATGGTCTTAACAAATGATGGAGTAGCTTCAAATGGCCGGGTGGCCTCTTACTGCTCCTATTTCCATGATTCTGTTGGCTATTATGTCATCATAATTTTGATTTATCTTAAAAACTACAGAATTTGATTCATAAATTTCACAGTAACAAGTATAAAACAAGAAATCAGTCCATTGAACCTGTTCCACCATTCAGTGAGAGTAAAGATAATCTGTGAACCAAATACATTCACCTGACTTTATCCCATTTGCTGATTTCATAGATTAACTCTAAAGTACTGATTATAGTTAGTTTCAGCCTGTTGCCTTGAACTTGTGGCAATAATGGTAGTGCAATGGCTTTGAAAAAGATGTTTTTTTTTCTGTGGGCCTTGGGGTTAGAGATGAATTTCCAAAGCTGTTTGTTGAGGGCCCTGAACAGAGGCCAGATGAAACTTCCTCTTGTTGGGGAAGTCAACCTGGATTAAATTTTTAATTGCTTGGCAGTCAGTTTGAGTGGGACCATTGAACACTTTAGCTTGGCGATGCAGTTGAACTGGAGCAACCCATGAAAAATAAATGCAACAAAAATGAAGACTGGTTTTCTAGGATTGTTTTACTTGGTTTGATCTCTTTCCAGGAATGGACACAGGAGGAGAAGAAGACTGAAAATATCCAAGAAGATTTGAGGAATGAAGTAAGTATGTTTGTGAAGACTTCAAAATAAGAACAATCTGACCTGTTAAACTAATAATTTTCTTGTATTGGAAATTTGCCACTGTCCCCATGAGACATGAATGACTTGGTTTATTACATATTGGCTCTAAAAACGGGGATTGATATACAAAAATCTCTTGTTCCTTTCAGCTAATGAGTTGGTAGCCCTAGGTCCTGTGGTGCTTCTTGTACTCTGGAATCTGATCTATCCCCTGTACATATACCTAATTCTTAATAAGAGTTTACAAATTAAGTTTCCAGTCCCTGAAACTGTAATTGAAATACCAACAAAAATACTGCCCAGAGAAGCAGGTCAGTGATTGGGCATTCTTCAGTGAATTTTCTTTCAAATCTGAAGGCACAGACTCAAGAGCCTGATGGAATAAATTAGAATTACATGTTCTGCAACTAGAAAGTCAAACAAAACAATTTGGATGATTTGCTGTAACTGTTTACTGCAAAGCTCAGCAATGCTGCTTTGGCCATCCCTCTGAAACAAGTGCAGAAATTGTGTGGAAACCATTGTGTATAGGTGCCATTGATGACGTGCAGTATCTTGACTTGAAAGTATTTTCCTGCATCAAAGTCAAACATGAAATTCCTTGAGTAATGGTCCTCAATGTACAAGGGACGTCATGGTAGTATAGCAGTTAGCGCACTGATTGAGGTTGAATCCATGCTGCTGTCTAAGGAGTTTGTATGTTCCCCCTGTGACCATGTAATTTTCCTCCAGGTGCTTTGGCACATTCCAAAGGTGCACAGATTAGGGTTAGTATGTGTGGGCATACTGTGTTGGCGCTGGAAGTGTGTTAATACTTGCAGTCTCCCCCGCCACCAGCACAGTCCTTAGACTGTGTTGGTCATTGATGCCGACGATGCATTCACTGTTATTTTTGATGTACTCCTTCGGCTGTCCATCGATTTTCGATGATGACTGAGGCCTAGGCAAGGTTGTATGGAAGACCGGCAGTTGCCCATGCTGCAAGTCTCCCCTCTACATGCCACCAATGTTGTCCAAGGGAAGGGCACTAGGCAGATACAGCTTGGCACCGGTGTCGTTACTGAGCAATGTGTGGTTAAGTGCCTTGCTCAAGGACACAACACTCTGCCTCAGCTATGGCTCAAACTAGCGACCTTCAGATCACTGGACCAACGCCTTAGCCACTTGGCCATGCACCACACAATTCTTGATTTACATATAAGTAAAGCTAATACTTTTATAATTTTTTTTAATTCAAGGGCAGTAACAGTTGTGCAAAGGAAATAAAATCCATTGTGAAAGACAAAGAATCCAAAATCCTGATGGCCCTGAGACCACAATATAAGCCACTTGTCAATTTGTAATTGTTGACACACTGCCATAAAAAATATGTGCTATAAATAAATGAGGTAAATGTTAGGAGTGAATTGACATTTTTGTTTTAGCTTTATCTTTAGTAACTAGACGTGGGATGTTTGATCTTCATACTGAGATGGACTGCTCAACCATCATCAGAAGAAATTACGAAGTAGTCTTTTGGCAGAGGTAAAGAAAGAAGGGAAATGACATTGTTAAATTAAGACATTTTTACTTTTTCATATAGGTGCTGCAATTTCCTACCAACTGCCCAGAATGTAATGCGCCTGCTGAAACAAATATGAAGCTAGTGCGTATCCTTTAACAGATACAGGAAGCTGAACTTTTTGGATTATGTGTTTCAACAAGAATTCCTTTGACATTTTCTTTTATCTACTTATTGCAGTTGATGAGTGGTGTCAGCACCTTTGTTTTTTGTTTTCTCCCAGAACTTTGCTCCAGGGCCATTCTTTACACAAACTGAGATTATTTGAAAGTATCAATTTCAGTCAGAACTTTTCTACACATTTTCATTGTTGTTTGCTGGCATTTATGATATTTGTGAACACAGGTCTGTGATTATAATGTAGACATGGTAGTGAACATGGGTGTATGTCCATAGTTATGGTGAGAAATTATTTCTGTTTTTGAATGGCCTGAAATGCTTCAGGAAATAACTTCTAACAGCCACTTTGAAGATTTGCAGTAGTTTCAAATATGGGTAGATATCCGAGGAGAGTAATTGGCAGACAGTATGTTATGTTGTATTCTTCATTTATTTAATATCATTCCATTCAAAGGCCAAATGGTTGTACTTGTCAAGGTGCTACCAGTAACAAATCAAATGCATAGCCTAACCCTGACTGCTGAAAAACTAACTAATCCTCATTGGCAATCAGGTGTTGGTGTTGGTATTTGGAATGATGAGCAAGACATAACTTTGGCAAAGAAAAATTATTTACCATTGTTTTGGGGGTGTATACCAGTTGTACATCACGATTAATGAGACTCAGTAAATATGGCATAAAGGAAATTCAGTCTAAGATTCATTTGGTTTCTGTTGTTCATTTACTTATTCCTTATTTGTTAAAGTAAATAACAAAAATTCTGAGATAAGTTATACATCGTTGTATAATATGCTTTGACTTAATTTGAAATATCATTGGGAGGGGAG
>JAUOBT010048776.1:0-15569 GCA_032362145.1 Hypanus berthalutzae
AGAAAATTCTTTATCTTTTGGGTTTAAGAACCGCCATATTTCAGTAATTCCCGAATCAACCATAAAGGAATTAACGAGTGAGGCTGATCTGTTCGGAAGAGTTCGAGTGGGTTTAGATTTATCCATCAAAGGGTTTAAGCAACAATTGAAATCTCCACCCATTATCAACATATATTCATTTAGATTGGGCAAAGAAGTAAATAGTCGTTTGAAAAATTCAGGGCAGTCAAAATTAGGAGCATAAATATTAACTAAAGCCACTTTTCGATTAAAAAGTGAACCTGTAATCATCAAAAATCTACCCTGTGGGTCAGATATAATTTCATGGTGTATAAACGATATTGAGGGGTCTATAAAAATAGACACCCCCCTAATCTTGGCTGTACAATTCGAATGAAATTGTTGACCCTTCCAGAACCTAAAGAATCTTTGATTATCCTCCCTCCTAATGTGGGTCTCTTGTATAAAAATAATATTAGCATTTAGCCTATGGAATACTTTAAATACTTTTTTGCGTTTAATCGGATGGTTCAAACCGTTAGTATTCCAGGAAATAAAATTAATAGGTTTATCCATCATGCTAATATTAATTGTATGTGTCATAAAAGGTTAACAAAATACATATCCCACTATTCAGGAAGAAGGAATGATAATACAGGAGCAACCGGAGTTCATGACACTTCATCAATTTCAATATTTTAAAATCAGCCCATAAACTAAAAGCAAAACAAAAAAAAGCGAAAGTGTGAAAAAAGATCCCTACCCCCTCCCCCAACCCCACGAAAAAAAGCCTAACGGCAAGCGCAAAAACTAACACTAATCTAACCCCCATTTCAAGATGGCGACTCCATAAAATGATAAAGAAAAAACTATATAACACCCAGTTTTAAGTACAGGGTTGTGAAAAGGAAAAAAAATATATATATATATCAGTGAAGATTAAAAAAAAGCAGCACAGCAAAACAAGAGATCATTGATAAAAAGGGATAACTATTAAAATTTCAAAAGGTGTAATATCCCTTTAAAAATGATTCCATATTCAAACAGAGGAAATGACGTTTCAAAAGCAAAGGCCTGTGGGAAGAAGAAACGCCATTTTGAAAAGACCGTATTGCAAAATATAAGTATACGTTCAGCAATCTATTAAAAAATTTATAAAAAGTCATCAAGAAAAGATTAAAAAAGAATTCAGTAGTCGCTATAATATAAAAAAGGGTCCAAAAAAAACCCGAGGTTTTCGTCCTAATTCCAAGTACAAACAAGTAAATGTTTATGAAACACAAAGTCTTGTGGGAAGAAGAAACGACATCTTAAAAATAAGTAAATCATTGTGGCAGAGTATAATCATGTATATCCGATACAAAGGACCAGAAAAAGAGAAACGTTATATAAAAGAAATTGAAGGAATATCTTTAAACCATGATAGTGATATATATAAAAAAAAACCCAAATCTATAAATCAAGGCGGCGGGCTATAACTCGGCTCCGTAGATTAAAAACCCGAACGGAAATAATATCTTCTCTTCCAAAAGATCTTCGACAGAACACATAGCTCAAATTGTATTAGATGATCGATATTCCTCGACAAATTTCTTCGCTTCTTCTGGAGTGTTGAAAAAATGCTGACTGTTCTCATTCAACGTAATTCTAAGATTCGCTGGATATCTCAGAGCTTGTTTAAATCCAATCGAATGAATCTCTGCCATCACTGGTTTAAAAGCGATCCTTTCCTTCATTACGTCATAAGAATAATCCTCAACAATTCTAAATTTATAGCTTTTATAGAAATCATACCTTTCTGACGAGCTAACCGGATTAAAATTTCTTTCTCCCGAGGATAATGGAGGCGCACAACCAGAGCTCTTGGCTTGTCTCCAATAGCGGAGAATTTCCCTATTCTGTGGGCACGGTCAATAGAAGGCTTAGTCTGTAAGGCTGTTTCACCGGAAACTTCCCATAGTAAGTTAGAAAAAAACTCAGTTAAGTCACCGGACTTAACTTTTTCGGGAAGCCCAATGATTCGTACATTTTGTCTGCGACATCGATTTTCAAGGTCGGTGATTTTAAACTTATATTGGTCTACCATTTTAGCGGTCGACACTACCTTCCTCTCCAGCGCTTCGATTACGCATATTTTTTCACCAATTAACTTTTCAAGAGTCACGATCGTATGTTCATGTCGTTGGATTACTGATTCCTGCGATTGAAGCTTAGTATCAAGCGATCTGACAACTCCTTCAAGCTCGGACATTTTCGCGGTAAAGTTCCCTTCCAAACTTAACAATCTCCTGTCCAAGTTTGCCGTATTACTGTCCATTCTGCTTTCCAGTTTTATTTCCAAATCTGTCGCGCTTCTCGTGATTTTACTTTCCAAATTAGCTGCATTGCTTTCTATTCTATCTTCCAGTTTTCTTTCCAAATTTGCAAGCTTAACATCCAGAAGAGCGGAGATTGCATCGATGGATAGCGGGTCTTTAGGCGATTTCTTAGCTGAAGCCATTTTAAGTTTGGAAGTATTAGATCAGGTAGTGTTTTGAAAAGAAAGGTAAATCATGAGTATCCACCCATATAATTGAGTGCTAAAAAGTTCGATTAGAGGGTGATTATAGTTGAAAAGTTGAGGAGCGCCTAAAAGGCGAACGTCTACGTCGCCATCTTGAAACCCCGCCCCTCATTTTCTACTCCCTCCGTATTCAGGCCTGCGTTGAGTGCCTTCAGATGTCGTATGCAATTTTTTCTCTTTTTCGTTGTACCGTTCGATTACAGCTTTGGCAGCTGATGTCTCTGCTATACTTGGATACTTCCCCTTCTATTTTCCACAATAGTTTTCCTCTATTCTATGCTGTACAACTAATAATCTACCTTCAGCAATCAACCTTCATTACACAGTACCTTTACCATTGTACTTTATCATGCTATTCGCTGCTTTCTGTAACGCTCGAGCAGTCTTTAGCATATATTGAGAGGAATAGGGTCAAAATTTCGGACGAGACATTTCCATTATGGCATTGAATTTGGCCCTTCGGCACAGCTCATGGATGAAGATCAGAGGCTAGCCTAAAATTTCCTATCTGCCTGCATTTGTCCCGTCAGCTCTGGCATAGAAATTAGCCTGAGTGTACATCTTGTCACATGGTCTGCCTTTGTCCCGTTTCCTCTGACATAGAAATTATTCTGAATACACGTCTCATTTGGAGGGTCTGAAGGGATTACCCCCTGCTGTAAGGGACTTTGATTAAACTCTTCCGACCCTGTATTTACCGACAGTTTATTTTAAATGTGTTTACGTACAGGAACACTTTGGAGGTGGTGCTTGGTTTCTTGATGTGTATTAAAGAAGATACTTTTCCAGTAAAAGGCGTGACATTCTGAGGTTATTGAGAGGGAGCAGGTGAGTTTACTGGGGACCTGGACAATATATATTTGTGTCCTCTGCAGCCAGAAACCCGGTACCAGAAAAGCGGTGATAAATGGCATTGGTGAAAGCGGGTGTATGATCCTGGAAAATATAGACTGTTCAGTCACACTTGAGGTGTGAAAACCTTTCTGGAGAGGATTCTTAGGGACAGGATAGTAAGTTACAGAACACCGCACATAAGCAGACTCTCTGTTTTCTGGCACAGTCCTAACGACCTGCGCTTGGACCATAGCCTGTCATACACCTCTCATCGATGTACAAGTCAGGATCGAACCTGCATGCGCACCTCCTCTGGCTACTTATTTCATGCTCACCGCCCTCTCGTGGTACCCTTTCATTCTTAAAATATGACCTCTTTTTCTATTTACTCTCAGTTTGAGAAGAGATAGTTCAGTTAGGGTGACAAAATACCGATTGAATCTTTCCCTCTCACTCAAGCCCTGAACTCCTCAGAATATCATTGGGAATTTTCTCCGTAGTGTTTCAAGCTTCTCGATATATTTCCTATAAATACCTGACATGAACGGCACACAAGACTCATTAACGTCTTGCACAGCTTCAACATAACATTCCAATTCGTGTGCTCTATACTCTGATATAAGAAGGTCGAGACAAAACGCTCTCTTTATAACCATAACTTGGAATTATGCAACTGCATTCCCAGACCCTTCCGCACACCTCAATTCCTTACCATTCGTTGTAACAGTCCTACCCTGTTAGGTCCTGCCAAAGTGCAACAGCTCACTTTAAATCCGATCTCAATGGAATTTCACAGTAACTTTAATCTCAACATTTTCGGCCCATCTTTCCAGTTGATCCATAATTTCCATCGCGCTCCACTCCCGCTCCGAATCTCGGTGTCATCTGTAAATCCAGTTTACCATATTATAATTGAATCCGAATGTTTAATTATCCTGTCGTTGGAATGTTTTTTTCTTTACGTTTGCCGTGCACACAGATTTGGGGTTGTCGGTGGATTTGGGAAGCACTCTGCTTTGCGGACTGAGTGCAGATTTGGGGTGTACACAGATGTACAACGGTTGGAATGGTTGTTGTTTTGCGATAATCTAGACTGAATGTGAGTGTGTCCACGGTTTTCATGCTTTACATAGATATTGGGGTATATACGGATATGGAGGTGAGCACGGTTTTCGCAGTTCTCTCGGATTTGAGGTATCTGCGGGTGTGGAGGAGTGACGGATCTCAATGATTTTTTTTTTCATTTATACATAAGTCAATAATAAATTTAATTTTAATTTTCAACTCTGTTCATGCAGTTTAAGCAGCCAGATTCTTACACTGAGATGCATGTCAGGTTCTCAGCGGGGTTAATACACACATAGATATTGGGGTGAGCTCTATTTCGAGGATGTGCACATATTTAGAATCCACATGGTTTTGGGAATGCGTTGTCGAGTTTTGGGGTGCACACGAAGTGTGTCGGTGGATAAGCAGTTCCATACGAATTTGGGCTGCGTAGGTATTTTAATGTCAAGACATTAATTTTTTTGAACTGTCTGAAATGATTGTTGGGGATCAGCGGGTATGGGCTGTGCACTGGATTGGGAAGCCGCAGAATTAGAGCAGTGTCGGCTAATAGGAGGGTGCACTCAGCTTTGTGGAGAACATGAATTTGGGGATTTGTCGTGAAATTTGGGGATGCACACGGATTTGGGGTTGCAAACAGAGCCCCGTAATAATCTATTTGGAATGTGCAGTGCCAACTGGATGAGCTCCATTGAATTGAGGATTGGAGGATTGCGCAGAGTTAGGGTGAGTTCAGCACATAGGGCAGTGCACTGCTTTGGGAGTGAACATGGGTTAGGGGATACGCACAGATTTAGGTCTGTGGCAACAAATATTGATGTAAACACGATCTTGGATAGTAAAGGTGCAGTTGGCGATGCGCACGGATTTAAGGTCGTATTGATCATTGTGGCAGCGCGCACGGATTTCGTGATGTGCCCATATGTGTATTGTAGAAAACGGGGTGCGCAGGGATTTGTTTGTCGACCCATGTACAGTTGCAATCACATTTTGTGTGTGTGCGGATTTTTAATATCGAAAGAGCCATTTTCTGAAAAGTTTGAAAGATTCCTGCTTTGAAATAATCTATTATCTGGGTGTTTGTGTGTTTGGGGCAATCTCCTCCCTCGTCTCGCATAGTAGCCTGGGGTACACCTCATCCAGTCCGAACGACCAATCCAACTCGATGCTTTCCAAAAGCTCCAGGACGTCCTCTTTCTTAATTATCTATTTCTTAATTTATTATAAATTTCATAATGATCAAGCTTTTATGTCTGCTGAAAGTCATCACTACTATTATCATGATTCTCTTCCATATTGAATACTGAAGTATTCATTAAGTACCTCTGCTACTTAGTCCGGTTCCATACACAGTTTCCCACTGTCACGTGACAGATCCTATTCTTTCACGTTTTATCCTTTTGCTCTTCACATACTTGTAGAATGTCTTGTGGTTTTCCTTAATCCTGACCGTGAAGGCCTTCTCATGGCTCCTTCTGGCTCCCCTAATATCCTTCTTTAGCTCTTTTCTGTTAGCCTTATTACGTTCTAGATCTCTAATATTACCAAGCTCTCTGAACCTTCTCTAAGATTTTCTTTACTTCTTGACTAGATTTATTACAGCCTTTCTACAGCACGGTTCCTGTACCCTGTCATAACCTCTCTGTCCCATTGGAACGTACCTGTACAGGACTCCGCGTAAATATCTCCTGAATATTTGCAACATTTCTTCCGTACTTTCCCCTGAGAACATCTGTTCCCAATGTAAGCCACCAGTTTCCTGACTGATAACCTCATAATTCCCGTGAATCCAATTAAACGCTTTATACTGTCTCTGTTCCTATATCTCTCCAATGCTATTGTAAAAGAGACAGAATTATGATCACAACCTCCAAATTGCTCTCCCACTGAGAGATCTGACGCATGACCAGGTTCATTTCCCAGCATCAAGTACAGCCTCTCCTCTTGTAGGCTTATCTACATATTGTGTCAATAAACCTTCCTGCAAAAACCTAAAGAAGATTCAATCCCATCTAAATCTCGTGCTCTTGGGAGATGCCAATCGATATTCCAGATCTTAAAATCTTCCAACACGGCAGCTCTATTATTATTCTTGCATCTTTCCAGGATACGTTTTCCTATCTGCTCCTCGATATCCTTGTTAATATTGGGCGGCCTATAAAAAGCACCCAGTAAAGTTATTGGTCATTTCCTCTTCATAACCTCCACCCACAGATACTGATGAAAAAAAACTAAATACATCGTACTAAATGCACATTGACCTTTGTTTTTGCGATTACTTAAATATGAGCCAATTACTTCGTGAATGTTCGAAATTGTCTTGCTCTCGAATAATCTCATGTGCATTTGGATGTGTCAGCAGAATTACAAGTACAAAAGGATTTGGGGGTGTGCACAGATTTCGGCGATATTCGGCGAGTATGTGCAAACAAAGATTTTAGGGGTACGTGGAGATTTGGGATCGCAGCCAGATTTGGTGGTTCTTTCGATTTGGGGAGTTGTGCAGAATTAGGGACCTATCGGCCGTCATGGGTGCACAGCTTTTCAGGGTCCGTTCGGGTTTGGGGTGAAAGCGGATATGGGTTTCCGTGATGACTTGGGGATGCACGCAGGTTTAGGTGTGCGTAGGCGTGTATGGGTACTCATGGATTTGTGGGTGCCGGTTGGTTTGGGGTTGTGAGGTATCTCAAAGTCGATTAAACAACCTTTAATGATAACTGCATCTTGAACTTACAACTTCGTTCTTGCTACTTCTTTAATGGGAATGCTGCTAATTTGTGCACTTTATGAAATGATTCTTCCTTTGGGGAAATCTAAAGTGCATACGTGGGAGTCAGTAGGGTTGCGGTGAATTTGTTGTCATGACTAATCTCAAAGTTGTTTCATTCACTCAGCTCTGACTGTGATATTTAAGTTAGGAGCTGCTACTTGGTGCGTTTTGAAATTATGAGTGCGGCTGAGTGCGGGTAGGTGGGACTAGGTGAGATTAAGGGTTCGGCACGGACTAGGAAGGCCGAGATGGCCTGTTTCCGTGCTGTGATTGTTATATGGTTATATGGTTATTTCTCGTCTGGGGTGACGTAATGAGCATATGGGGAATGTTGGTGGGTTTGGAGTGCGCACCAAAGACATGTGTGCATTAGGATTTGTGAGTGAACGCAGAGTTGTGGACGTTGGTAGATTTCGATGAATTACGAATATCAAGGTTGATTAGTTTACTGATACACAAATACATAAAGCATATTAACGTTAAACTCCGGTCTTGCTATTTTTAATGTGAATTAAGCAATCTTGTGAAAAGTTTGAAATCATTCTTGCACTGGGAAAAACAATCGTACATGTAGAGGCGCAATCGTATTTCAGGATGCACAGAGATTGAGTACACAGGGATTTGGTGGCATCGGTACATTAGGTTTTGTAACCAACCTCAAATTGTTTCAATTATTGATAACATAATAATAAATGTAAACAGAACTTTGAACTTTGTTCTCCATTTTCCAAGGTCGAGGCAGCTATTTTGTGAACTGTTTGGAATGACTCTTGCTTTGGATAATCTAATGTGTGTGTGGGTTTATCAACGGGTTTGGGGTGTACATGTATTTCGGGCTGCGCTGTTCTTTGCTGATGTGCCCAGATTTATTTGGCGGGCACACGGATTTGGCGCTGTGCGCAGATTTAGGCTTCGAATATGGGGATGTACACGGATATTGGGTTACAGCCGCTTTAGGTGTGCTGTCCGATTTGGAGTTGCAGATGAATTCTGAAATGAGGGCGAATTTTTAATTTGGAAACAGCCATTTGTGAACTGCTTGAAATGTTTCCTGCTCTGAGACCATCTACTGGGCATGTGTCAAGAAAGGTGCTGGATTGACCAATACGCACGACGCAGACACTGAAGGAGCAGGGGGAGGACAGGATGGGGGTGCCCCGGGATTTAAGGGTACAGCTGGCAATCAGCTAAACAGATTGCCAGGCAGACAGATCGAAGCGGGCTCCCGAGGTTCAGGCAGGCAGAGGGGAGCGGGCTCCCGGAGTTCAGGCAGGCAGAGCGGAACGGGCTCCCGGAGTTCAGGCAGGCAGAGCGGAACGGTCTCCCGGAGTTCAGGCAGGCAGAGGGGAGCGGGCTCCCGGATTTCAGGCAGGAAGAGCGGAGCGGGATCCCGGAGTTCAGGCAGGCAGAGCGGAACGGGCTCCCGGAGTTCAGGGAGGCAGAGGGGAGCCGGCTCCCGGATTTCAGGCAGTCAGAGCGGAGCGGGCTCCCGGAGTTCAGGCAGGTAGAGCGTAGAGGGCTCCCGGAGTTCAGGCAGGCAGAGGGGAGCGGGCTCCCGGAGTTCAGGCAGGCAGAGCGGAGCGGGATCCCGGAGTTCAGGCAGGTAGAGCGTAGAGGGCTCACGGGGTTCAGGCAGGTAGAGCGGAGCGGGCTCCCGGGGTTGAGGCAGGCAGAGGGGAGCGGGCTCCCGGAGTTCAGGCAGGTAGAGTGGAGCGGGGTCCCGGAGTTCAAACAGGTAGAGCGGAGCGGGCTCCCGGTTTTCAGGCCATCAGAGCGGTGCGGGCTCCCGTGGTTCAGACAGGCAGTCAGACAGGTCCCCGAGGTACAGGCAGGCAGGCAGGTCCCCGGAGATCAGGCAGGCGGACAAGCAGGTCTTGGTGGCTAGATAGGCTGGTGGTGAGCCCTCCCTGCCGGCAGCATATGTCCCAGGTAGGGACGCCACCCAGGCGGATACACCGGAGGGCTGTGCACGACGCGGACCACTAGGCGGGTGCGGGGCACAATCCCAGTGTTCTGATGGAAGAGGAGGACGGGCAGAAAACCTGCCGGGCAGCGGCATCCCCGGCGGACCTGCCCGAAGGAGGCAAGGGGTAGGAACGAGCATAGATTCAGAGCGACCCAACACAACAACCATGATATCAGGAAAATCGGGAAAGGCCGGCGGACAGCGCGACCGCGCGAATAAGACAAACGACCGGAGAAGCGGGATCAGGGCATGGGAAGAAAGGTGGGAGAGCGGACCATCCTGGCAGTACTGGTACGGGGCACAGAAGCATGATGAGGAGTAGATCTGAGCCCGGGCATGGTAACAAAATGCAGAGAAGTGTTCGGAACCGGCGGAGAAACAGGAAACAGAACAGAACGACCACCCGCTTGGTCCCAGTCTCAAGGCCCCTTATAAACCCCTGCAGCTCACAGGTGAGCCTCCTTGAACCAGGAGGGTCCTAACTAGTTCACGGGTGACGGCAGGGACAACTGCAGGACCCGGAGTCCGGGACCCTCGGATAGGATCGAGAACCGGAAGGCGAACTCCGGACCGGACCGTACCCTGACAGCATTTTAGCGTGTCAGAGTGTTTAGATTGCGCACTAATTTGGGGATTACACTGTTTTAGTGCGGTGTCTGTAAATATGGAGTCTCACACTGGTCTGAGCATGCGAACAGATTCAGTGACGTAACCGCCAATCTAAATATGCACACTGTTTTGGAACTGCTCATTGATTTAGGATCGTGTAGGCCAATGGGAGGACGTTTACGGATTTCGGATTTCTCACAGAGATTGTTGACTGCGATTCTGGAGTTGTGATGTACCTTAACTTTGTTTCATTTATAGATACTTTCAGAATCAGTGCACTTTGGACTTTCAACAGTATTCGTTACTTTATGGTGGAGGCAATTATTTTGTGAACGGTTTAAATGAATCCTTGTTCTGGGATACTGTGCTGTCCCTGTGGAGATGTTCATCTGTTTTGGGATGCACACTGAATTGGGAATTGCACAGAGTTAATGTGAAGTCAGCAAATGTGGGGTACATGCGGTTCTGCAGGCTGGGCATCGATTCTGGCATACATTCAGATTTAGGGTTCTCTCTAGAACATGGCACAGTACACAGATTTGTGGTGTGCATATTTTTGGAGCGTGTTGCCAAATATTTGTTGCACTCCGATTGGGTGCCTCGGGGGGCTTCGTTCTGTCCGTCGATCTGCGGGTGTGATGAATCTAAGGGTACTTTCAACTTTGGAACATTTCTCTCGCCATTATTTAAGGTGGAGACAGCTATTATATGGATTATTCTTACTGTGAAAAGCTAATATGCATTAGTGTCAGCAGATTTCGGCATGTGCACGGATTTGGGATTGTGCCAAGATTTTGTGGTGTGACCGCGAATATGGATTAGCACATGAATTTGTAGATATGCTCAGATTTGCCCATGCTACTGAATTTGGGTTGCACACAAATTTGTGGATGTCGGTGTATTAGGAGCTGCAAAGTGATTTCTGGGTTGAATGTGTACTCTGTGTTGCACATGGATTAGTGGTTGTGCACATGACGTGCGAGGGGCGTGTAGATTCGTGGACACGCGCACATTTAGGGGTGTTGTGAAACTGGGGGAAAACAGAAAGGGGTATGTTGGTTGATTCAGAAATGTAACAATTTCATGTATGTTTTATTCACGGATGCATTTGTCATAAATGCAGTTTGAAGTTTGACCACTGTTCTTATTGTAATTTAAATGTGGAGAACTGTTTGAAAGGATTCTTGAGCTGAGTTAATCAATTGTTGATGTGCAGATGTCAGAATGTTTGATGCTGCTTGGGGATTCCGTGCTACACACGGATTCCTGAGTGCATGCGGAATTGGAAATATGAGTAGATTAATGGGTATGATAACACACGTGAGTGCACATGGATTTGTGGATGACGGTGGATTTGTTGTGGTGGTGGATCTCAAAGTTGCTTCATTTATAGATACTGAAGTTTGTTCTAGCAAATTCTTTAAGGTTCAGTCAGTTAGTTTGTGAACTGTTTAAAATGATACTTTCACTGCGATATTCAAATATGCATATTACGGTTTGAGAAGGGTTTGTAGGGATTTGGAGTGCACGTGGTTTTCGGGATGTCCGCTGATCATGGGTTGTGAATTCGAATATGTGATTGCACACGGATTTGCATGACGTTGAATTTGGAGATTGTTTCACTTATTGGTACTATACTAGTAAATCTATAAACGTATTTAAACTGAATTTTGTCCTTGCTATTTCTTCCAGGTGGGTGCACCTATATTGCGAAATGTTTGAAATAATTGTTCTCTGTGATAACGAAGAGTACAAACTGGAATGTCAACTTGTTTGCTGGACACAGGCAATTGGGAAGGGACGCAAATTTCAGGGTGCGTCGTCGAATAAAGTGATGGCCACGGATATATGTATACACACAAATTAGGGTATGTTAGTGGATCAGGCTTCCTGACGAATACCCAAATCCATTTTTATCGGTATTTTATTGATAAAGCTTCCAATTTTGAGTATTGTTCTTGATATATCTTTAAGGTGGAGTAACTTATTTAATGACGTGTTTCATTTTTTTTTCATTTTCTGCAATAATCAAAAATGCACATGGGTCTATCAGCGTGTTTAAGGTTGTACACTGACTTGGAGATCACACGGATTTTGGAATGTGTGCAGATTTTGAATGGTGTTGTCGAATATGGGAGTGCATAGTAATTTGGGGATGAGCGACGGCAAATATGGCGGGTTAGAGGCATATGTGTTTGCACATAATTCTGTGTGTGCCGGTCGATGTGGCGTTATGACAAATACCAAAATTGATTCTTTTACGTAGTTTAGTGATAAATGTACTTTCAAATTTCAACTTTGTTCTTACTGTTTTGTAAGGTGGAGGCAGAGAATTTGAGAACTATTATAAATTATATTGCTCTAGGGTAATCTAACGTACATGTGGGGCATGTCAGCCGGTTTGGGGTTGTGTAGAATTTGGGGACACATACTGATTTAAGTTTGTGCAAGAATTTTGGGGAGTGTTGGGATTTAGGAATGTGCAATTTTAGGGCAATGCGGGTGAATATGGGTGCTCACAGATTTACAGATGTTGGTGGACTTCGGTGATATCATGGGTGCTTCATCGTTAAAACCATTAGTGATAATTGCGCTTTGAACGTTGACCTTTGTTCTTATTATTTAAATGTGAGCCAGTTATTTTGTGAATTATTTGAAATGTTTTTTGCTCTTAGATAAACTAATGTGCATGTTGGCGCATCAGCAGATCATAGAAACATGAAAGCCGGTATTTTAGCCTAAGGATGATATGTCTAATACTAGAGGTCATGTATACAAGGTAAAAGCAAGAACAGTACCTCGTTAGTTACTTTTTCACTGTTTATTTATTTTGTAATTTAGTACAATTTTGAATATTTTTGACTGCTGCTGTAATATATATATATGCACTCACAGAAAGAATAGCAATGTATCGGAAACTCTACTGCTAAACTTGACAGAATATTTTCATATATATAGTAGTGTGTGTCTGGAATGCATGGCAGTGGTGTTGGTGGAGGCATATGCGATAGAGTGTATAAAATACCATATTACTGTGTGATGAATGAAGAGACGTGGACCTTACTTCGACGCAAGAGATTGGTTTAGTAAGGCATGTAATTGGTTCAGAACAACACAAGGGTCCTGCTGCTGGTGAGACCACATTGTCGGCCGCCTCAGTTATGAAGCGATTCAGGAAGAAAGGAGCTGTATTCATTTCTTCATCCCACGCGCCAGTATCATAATCAATTGTAGATTTCTTTCTAATCCTGGAACGAGGGCAAGCTCCGAGGCAACAGGTGCATCCTGTCCCAGATATTGAAGATGGGTCCGATGGACAAACTTGACAGGCCGTTCCTTCGGCTGGTTTAACATGGAAATCTGGTAGTTTTGGCATCTGACTCCACGACGTAGGCCCTAACCGCCCAGCGGTCAGACAAATATGCTTCCCTGGCAGCCTTGGTTTCTCTATGAGGTCTCGTTCTCCAAGCATTAGCTGGGAGTACAGCTCCTTCTGATAATATCCTGTTTTCTTTCCCTGATTGTGCTGGGAAGCTGAGGCCTCAGCGAGTTGATGACTCTTTATCAGCTCCCTTGTCATATAGAACACACACATCCGATAAGCTTTCTGTGGTACATCTTCCCCAAAAATCCCAAAACAGAGATCAACGGGCAACCTCGCTTCCTGCTCAGTGTTAGCAGTGGACCAGATGTATTATCCCTCAGAACCCCATTCTAACTTCTTTTCCAGGTAGACAGTGACATATTTACAAATCAAGAAATTGTCATCATCTGCTTCAAATATGCCCATTTGTTTAGAATTTGTGATAACGAATGCCATAGCTTCAGCACTCTCTTTTTAAAGATATTTCGACTCAGCACTAAGTGGTCATCTTTCTATTCTGAGAGGCTGCTCCCCAGTCCTCGACTGTAACAAACTTTCTCCACGCTTCCACTGTAACTAGGCCTTTCAATATTCAATAGGTTTCAATGAGATTTTCCTGCAGGGAATACAGGAACAGAGTAGTCAAACGCCCCTAACGTGTTAACTAATCCGTTCCTGGCACCATCCTCGTGAACCTTCTGAAGAATCTCCAAGTGCAGTTGTGACTGCTGAAGATTTTATCACCTTTAGAGATGCCTTTATCGGTTCTTCCAAGGTGCCATGATCATCCACATTCTACACGACATTCTATTTAAGAACCGTTTTCGCATTCTCCTCAACACTTGTCCAAATCCTTCTGCAAAATCTCCACCTCCTCAGCACTGCCTACCTTTCAAATTATCTTCGTATCTTCCGCATACTTGGCCATTAACCCGCCAGGTTCATCAGTGGAATCTTGCTCATATAATGTGAAACGAAACGGTCCCAACGCCTATCTGCGGAACACAATGCCCCAGAATGAAGATGTATGCGTCTTCAATACGGACAAGTATTTGCATCAGAGTCAATGGAGTTGAACTACAGTGTTTTTCAAGTTAATGTAACAAAGAAAGTGAGCCAGGGATATATCCTTATCCCTGGAGACAGATCCTCTGTATAAGTCAGGTTATTTCTAATGCAGCAACTCTGAGTGTCTGCCGGGACCGATGACTTCAGGAGCAACAGAAGTCAGATTCTCACTGGAATGGTGTAATCAGTCACCTGGCGAATACACGAAGTTTACTATCCTTTTATTTCAACGTTTGGACTTCCCGGTAAGTCGTCTGTCAGCTACCGTTGGTGGGCATTGAAATTTAATTCCAATGTTGTCATTGTTTCTGTCTCTTATTTGACTGTCACGTGTCCAGTCCGAGGATTCCGCGTTCCTGTAATGGAATGAAAACACCGGGACTTTGGATTCGAGGTTCTGTATCTAAAAACAGACTGCAACATGAACTGAGCGAATCCGCCAGCATCTGTAGAATTCAACGTTTCAGGCACTGTTCATCGAGATGTTTGGTTTCGGGTCTCTATGCCCTTGGTATAACAGCGACTGCACGGCATTTGCAAACATAGTGTTTGTAGAGCCCACAGAAATTATTTCAATTAATACTCTGCATTTGTATGTGAGCGGCTTTCTGAGTTAAGTTTAACAATCAGACCATCGACTGGTACCAAAGGTGAGGACTTCACAGTTGTAGCATGAGGTTTGTGGATTTTTAATACGTGTGCACTGTGACCGAATATGAAACAATTGATGGACAACACAATGAAGTCGTTGCTGCGCCAATTAACACAGCCAACATGTAGTTTCATCGTTATCAATATATGAAATGCGTTCCATTTTCTTGACATCTGACACTGTTATAGTCTGCGGCACCGAGTCTGCTACTGGAAGTTTAATTCCACTCACCAGTTTCCACAGGATGGATTCCATGGCAGGTGTCTTGTCTGCCTCTGCGGTTGTGTTAGACTGCGCTGTATCTGACGGGATTAGTCAATGTTCTGTTGCAAAGACAGTGAGGTAGCAATAGACGGAATAGGAAACAACACGGTAATGCTGGAAGTATTCAGGTCCACGCAGCTTGTCTGGGAAGAGAAACCAGTTAACACTCGTGTCAGCATCCTTCCTGAGTAGAGACACTTTAACTGCTTTTAAACATAATTACTTTCTGCCTGGATGAGCGTTTCCAGCTTTTCCAGTGTTGTTCCGTCCTTCGGCTGTTCTGTTGCTGACAGGCTGTGAGGGTGGCATGGAAGTTCGTGATTGTCTGACGGAAGAAAACCGCCATCAGCTCCGGATTTACTCACTTCATCCATTCGAGACGCGGGAGAGACCTGGTAGAAAATGTTCCAA
>JAUOBT010048861.1:0-10439 GCA_032362145.1 Hypanus berthalutzae
GTGACCCTCTGTCACCTTATTTATTCCTTATGGCAATGGCAGTGCTTGGTGCTCGTATTCTTAATGATGAAAATATATCCGGAGTAAATATTAACGACACTGAATATTTAATGACCCAATTTGCGGATGATTTGACACTCATTTTAGACGACAGTCCGTGCAATCTTCGAAATGTTGTTAATCTTTTAAGTATTTTTGAATCTTGCTCTGGCATCAAAGTGAATTTTGAAAAAACGGAAGTGGTCTGGATCGGTAGTAAAATTGGGTGTAAGAACAAAATTGCAACTCAAAAACCATTAAAATGGCTTGAAATTCCAAAATTCAAAATTCTAGGTATTGAATATAATTTAACAAAATCCGATATTACGTACTCAAACTACGTAAATAAACTAGAATCGGCTAAAAATCTTTTGAAGACGTGGTCTTGGCGAAACCTTACTATTATTGGCAAAATAACTGTAATTAAATCTCTTGTTATTCCTATGTTAGTGCATTTACTTCGAGCTCTACCAAATCCGGATGATAAATTTTATAAATCTTTCGATGATATTATATACGATTTTATCTGGAACAATAAACCTGATAAAATCAGACGTTCAGTTATGATAAATAATACGGAATTAGGGGGTTTAAAATTAACTCATTTGAGATCCTTTTCTAAATCACTGAAAATATTTTGGATAAAAAAAGTAGTTGACGATAGATACATGTCCGAATGGAAAACCTTACTACTAGACAAAATTGCTATAAAAGGTGGTAATTATATATGGTATTATTATCCAAGTTCATTAAAAAAAATTGTAACAAACCTGAATCCTTTTTGGGGAAATATCATTCAGATTTGGTCAGAGCTCAATTTAGAGAAACAAGGGGAAGAATGGGACTTCCGATCCAGGCCACTTTGGTTTAACCCTGATATAAAAATTGGTAATGAGACCTTTTATTTTAAAACATTATCTGATATAGGTATAAATTTTGTAAACGATTTGATATCTGAGGAGGGTGAATTTTTTGAACATGATGAATTTTTGCAAATGCACGGAGTTGATTTTAACTTTTTGACCTATAACAGTATAATCAATGCAATACCTATAGAATGGAAAAACCGTATCAAAAATGAAGGTATCAAACTCGATAATATATCTCATTTTTGGCTTAACAAAATTCAAAAACTAAAAAATCCCAATAAATATGTTTATCAAAATTTTCTGGACAATATTTCAGAAAGACCAGAAAAAGCTGAAATTAAATGGAAAGAAAAACTTAATGAAGAAAATTTAGATTTAGAATTATATTATCAGTTACAGTACAAAGCTCTGTCTTTAGATACTTATCTACAGGAATTCCAAATTAAGATATTTCATCGAATTTTAGCAACTAATCACTTACTTTTTAAAATGAATATATCAGCTTATGATCTTTGTACTTTTTGTTTTTCCAGTTCGGAAACCATTGAACCAAAAGCTAATGACAAGAGCGTTGGGCTAAAGAACGTGTAAGATTCTCGAATTGTAAAATCTATCCTAAGTCATAACCTGTATTTTGTTTATATATCGATATCATCCTGCCAGAATCAATTAAGATAGATTAAGACAGGATTATAAAATAGGTCAGATTCCCAGAAAGAAGCCAGGAAACAATTAAGAATATTTTCTTTTCATACCTGACCTAATTTAATGTTAATTTGTTATGACGGTTTTCCCATTAAGATACTCGAGATAAGATCAGATAACAACCCGCAGGATTATAGTCATTCTCACCTGTCAAAGCCTCTCCCAGCATATAGCATAGCACCAGCTGGCATTGGCTCTGACCCAATCGGTCACAATTTCTTTTGAAAATGCTTGAGATAGATATGCGACCTCTGATTGGCCAAACGACTCACGTGACTCATTAACATAATCGATACTCCAAATAATTTATGTCCTAAAAATGGTCAAATATTTCAGTTTTTTTCGTGTGAACTATTGAATAATTGAGTGACATGAAATCTAAAAACTTGAAAAAATGCCCAAAACATTAATTCATTATGCTATCATGTTTTCGTTTGCAATGTTAAAGTCCAATGGTGAAATTAGGTCTTAGATGTGTTTTAGATGTATCTGCACCTTAGCTAAATGTTGACTCATTTTGCATGGGCAATTTTGCATCTTTAATTTTAACGACCTGTCTTTATGCGTGAAAATCCATTGGCTGTGAATAATTATTGGTAGAATCGATTAAGTCCGCATTGTAAGTGGTGTAAGCCAACTATTTGTTTGGTTTGCTATTCAAAGGATTGTCTCGTCGATTGGGCCAGGGTATTATGAAATATGATATAATAGCATGGGAACGAGGATGTTACTAAAGGTGAATTGGCATTTCTTATTTTTGTGATTGATAATTTTCTAAAAAATTATCTGAAGTTAACTTGTTATATTTCAGAACCGGAGTACATCGAGAAAATATTTCTACATAAGGGTGCTACTGAGTTAAAGGGTTGGTGTTTGCTGAATTTTTTATTGTTTGAATTGTTCTTGCTAAAATATTTTTTGCAGGATCAATGTGATTTTTGTACATATCATATAAATGGTATGTACATGTACTATGTTTGTATATAGAAATTCCTTCCAGAGGGAATATATTAGTTTAAAATACCCGGTCCTTTGGAAATGACCAATTTATTTTAAGTTATGGTCTATTTCTTGCGTATGGTACATGGTTATATAGTTTTAGTGTATTTTTGCATTTGGTATCTCCAGGATATTTTGGAATTTCATCGAGTCAGTACATATTTTTTTTTGTAATTTGAGATGTCATTTTTTTTATTGAAGTATATTTTGATTTTTTTTTGTTGCTTTTTGAGATTCTTAATTTGCGGAGCAAATTTTTGGACTGGGGGGTGTATGTAACCTTGCGAAATAGCGCCCATTTGCGCAAAAGATAATTCTAATTCAAATTGAATTGTGAATTTATTAATCTCTAAACTTGGTTGATTTTAATTCATAGATTGTAAAAAATAATGAGTCTGTACTACTAAATTTGGTATAAATTTATATTATTTTTATGAGTACAATTTTGTACTAAATTATTAAGAGTGGGTAAATTCAAAAAAGAGTTTTGAGATTAGCAGCCATCTTGGAAATGCCCCGCGATTTAGAGCGGTTTGGAAATTGCCATGTAAAATTTATTCCATAGTTTAATGTGCTTTAAAAAAGTCATCTGATATGTGGCTGTAAGATATCAGGATAGGAAAGTGTAAAGAGTCGTTGGAGAGTTTCATTTTTCGAAGATTATGTTTTAAAAGTACGTATTTTGTCAAATTTGATTTGACCATGTGAAAGTGCTCTGCGACCTTCAATGGAGGAAAAAATGTGGATTTGAACTAAATTTCTAAGTGTCTTACTGGTGTGTTACCGTGTATATATATATGATTTGAAATGTGGACAAAAGGTTCTTGAACTATTCCAAGTCACCCTGACGTTGAGAAGTCAAGTCTTAAGTCTTGCCTAAATTTGTGTGAATTGTGAAAATGTATGAACCATCTATTAAATAAGCATCAAGGTCTGAGTTGTGTAGTGAGTTCATGATTAATGCGAACCACGAGTGTAAATATGTTATAAACTGAGTTATCCTAATGAACTGTCGTTTTATTGAGTTGAGGAGTCAAAAGTTAAATTCGTAAAAAATTGAAATTCTAAATTAAAAAGTTGGAAGACGTGTGTAAAATGGTTAACCTACATAATATAATTACAATATTCTGGCCAGGGAACTTTACATCAAATTGAACATTTGGATTGTGGATCAAATTGAATTTGGAGTTGGTGAACAAATTTGGATGCTTTTGGAGTCTGGGAACAAATGGGATTTGATTTGAACTTAAAATCGTGAAATAGTGTCAAAAGTGTTTTCAAATATTCATATTGGTAAATTGGTAATGTATTGTCTTAACTTGCTTTCTTTTTTTATGTAGTTACAGGATATTGAATATATGCTTCTTCTTGATTTTTATATGATGTTTACTTTTAGTCTTGTAGTTGTAAAAGCTTCATAGGAATTTATTAAGAGGTATAAAAGGATCTGGACCTCACGGTGGCTAATAGCAAGTGAGGTGTTACATTGGCCAGCTTGCAAAGGGAAAATATTTTTACAGATTTAGTACAAGTTTAATTTTATGCTTTATGCAATAGTATGAGTTTAATGTACTAAATCTTTGTGTACGGTTGTACGTTTTTAGTATAGATATTATTTGGTAGTCAGTGTAGATTAGTGGTTTTAGTCAGGTCGAATTCTTCATTACCACTCGTGAAGAAGGGCATCTAAAACCTTGAGTGAGATTGAAAAATAAAAACTAAATACCTCTTTTTAAAACTTGTGAAGCTTCATGAATGTATATTGTGCAATTATGTAAATTTTAATTTAGTAGTACAGAGTTATTTGTCAGTGGGTCCCTAGTGGGTAAAAATCTAGAGCGTTTTTAAATTTTTCTGCGTCTGTGGGTTGAGAATCTCAAAATAAGAAATAATTTTTTTATAAATATTTTTTAAAAAATGTCTGACCACGAGGAAGGCCAAGCGGGTGTCGATAACCTGGTTGGAGGTCAAAATGCTGGGGGTGAAGAAGGCGGTGCAGATCAAGGTGCCAGGGTTGAAGGAGGTGGTGTTCCCCAGTTTAATGAGAAACTTTGGGGTAAGCGTCTTAAAGTTTTCTCTGGAAGGAAGTCTTTTTCTAGTACGGAGTTGGATTTTGATACCTGGTACCTCCATGTAACTGTGTTTTTGAAAGAAACTTGCAGCGATGTGGTCAAAAAGAGAGTTATTCTACAAAGTTTATCTCAACCAGCCATCGGCTCTGTTAATGATATGGGTGAGGATGCCGAAGTGAGTGAAATCCTCGAAGTGGTGAAAATCCTATATGGGTCGGTAGCTAATGGTCATGATCTGCTCATGAAGTTGTATGATGCTGTTCAGGTGCCAGAGGAACTTGCAAGTGTTTATGTACAGCGCCTCCAAAAGTTATACCGCAAGGCTGCTGATGCAGGTGCCACATTTGATGGTGAGGATAACATGAATGTTATCATAAAGCAATTTTGTCGTGGATCACATGATGAAATTATGATTAACACGTTAAAGTTAGAAGATGAACATGGGTTTAATCGTTATGGTGCGTTATTGTCTGGTGTCAGGAGGGAAGAGGTGAGGCGTACAGAGAAGGCCACACGATTGAAGAGGGGTGAGGTACAGCCGAGTAAAAAGAAGTTTGCTGCTTCCAGTGTTCAGCAGAGTGATGAGATACTGGGATCACTAAGAATTTCAATGGAGGACAACACCAAGGCAATTATCCAGGCAGTTCAGGGTACTAAAGAAAACTCCACTCCCTATAGATCTAGTCAACCTGTTTCTAGTAAATCAAATTCCTCTAATCAATGTTTCAACTGTGGTCAAAGTGGGCATTTTGCCAGAAGCTGTCCTAGTAGCCAGGAAAGGTATGAAGTTACATGCTACAAGTGCGGTAATACTGGACACATTTCCAGAAATTGTTATTCACCTACCAATAACAACCACAACAACCCAAGTTACAGCAGGGGTGGAGCGAGACCCAAAGATAAGTCTGGTTATAGTCAGAGTAGTGGATATAGAAAGCCTGAGATTGAGAAAAAGCCAGATTTAAATTTTTGCTTCAACTGTGGAGCAGATGGTCATCTTGCTAAGGATTGCAAATTTGAATCCAAACCTATGGTAGTTCATAAAAGACTAAATAAGGGAAACTAAGGAGGGTCTATGTAGAGGGGCAAACTAAGGCCCGGAATAAAGGAGCCCCTATAAAGACTATAAATAGTTCTAGTGTAGTTCTGAGTAAATTGATTGGAGAAAAGTGTGAGCATAATGCTATTATTTCTGGAGTTGGCACAAAATGTCTGTTAGACAGTGGCAGTCAAGTGTCTATAATTTCCAAGTCTTTTTATGATAAATTTCTAAAATCAAGTCACCAATTAAAGACATTGAATGAATTGGTTGAGTTTGAGAGTGCAAGTGGTACTGCTATACCATATGAAGGCTACATAGAAGCCAAGTTAATTTTAAATGGTTTTAATAATGACACTAGTGTAGATGCTTTGTTACTTGTGAGTCCGGATACCGATTATTCATCAAAAACCCCACTTCTTGTTGGTACTAATGTGTTGAAGGGTTCAAAATTTCCTGAAAAGGGAAATTTTCCATACATCAAGGGAGTTGTAGAGTCCATGAAGAAGAGTGAGGAATTTTATGATGGTGAAACTGGAAGAATTGGATCTGTAATGACGTTTACTAGTCAAAGGATTACTGTAAAGCCTAATGAAGTTGTAAATATTAATTGTTTTGCTCACTCAACTTCGGTAAAGGAAAGTTTTCCTGCCCTGATAGATTCAGCGGTAGAGTCTAGTGATTTACCTGGTGGTCTAATAGTTCAAAGCAAACTTGTCACGTCAAGAGGAAATAGGAAATTTCGTACTAAGGTATCTGTACAGAACATCTCTGAAAGGGAAATAACCATAATGCCAAAATCGCATTTAGCTGATGTATATTTGCCTCAGTGGATCCGTCCTGTTGGTCAAGATGCTAAAGCTAAGAGTAAGAAATCTGAAAATGTCGCTTACAGCCATAAAGTAGAAGTAAAAGAAATTTCACCTAAGGATTCCTCTATGTTTGATAATTGTAAATTTGATCCGTCATTATCCCCTGAAATGGTTAAGGAGTGTGTAGAGTTACTCAAAAGAAATCATGATGTGTTTTCCAAACATGATTTAGACTTTGGGGAGACAGATAAAATTGAACATGAAATAAATTTGACGTCAGATATACCGTTTAAGGAGAGGTCAAGACCTGTTCCATTTTCTGAACTTGAGGAGTTGCGTCGACACCTACAAGACTTAATAGAAGCAGGTATCATAGAAGAATCATACAGTCCTTATGCGAGTGCAATTGTTATAGTTAGGAAACGGTCGGGAGAACTTAGACTTACTGGTGATTTTAGAAAATTAAACCAAATTACAGTCAAGGATGCTTACCGAATCCCTCCAATTGAAGAAGCTTTTAGCCGCCTCGCAGGAAGTAAATGATTCAGTACAATGGATTTAAAAAGCGGGTATTATCAAGTCAGGCTCAGATGTCGAGACAGGGATAAAACTAGTTTTGTGTGCCCTTTGGGATCTTATCGATATATTAAAATGCCACAAGGAGTTACAAATGGACCTGCAACATTTCAGCGTTTGATGGAAAAGTGCCTTGGTACTCTTAATTTGAAACAAGTTTTAGCTTTCCTTGATGACATAATATGTTTCACAGCCACTTTTGAAGAACACAAGGAACAGTTACAGAGAATTTTTGATCGTCTGAGAAGTTATGGTCTTAAATTGAGTTTGGATAAATGTGAATTTTTCCAGAAGTCTGTGTCTTATCTTGGACATCAAATAAGTGATAAGGGTATTGGAACTTCAAATGCCAAAATTGTCGCTGTAGAGTCATGGCCTAGGCCAGAAAATCAAATTCAACTGAAATCCTGGATAGGATTTGCAAGTTACTACCGTAGATTCATCCGCAACTTTTCCAAGATATCAGCTCCCTTACAAGAGTTATTGAAGGGTTATACAAAGAAGTTTCATGATGGTAGAGTTAAAGTTGATCGAAAAGTTGCCAGATTGAGTTTTAATGAGAAATGGACAAATGAGTGTGAGATAGCATTCAAGGATTTAAAGGAGAAATTGATTTCTGCTCCTATTCTTAAAATAGCTGATTATAAACAACCATATGTGTTACACACTGATGCTAGCCGTCAAGGATTAGGTGCTACTTTGAGCCAAATGGAAGATGGCGTACTCCGTCCTGTTGCCTATGCTAGTAGAAGTGTTAAGAAAAGTGAGAAGAATTACCCTCCACACAAGTTAGAGTATCTTGCCTTACATTGGTCAGTTAGTGAAAAGTTTCATGACTACCTTTATGGAAGCAAATTCACCGTGAAAACGGATAACAACCCCCTTACCTATGTTTTAACGTCAGCTAAGTTGGATGCCACTGGTCACAGATGGTTGGCTGATCTTTCCACATATGATTTTGACATTTTTTACAGAGCTGGAATTCATGCACAAGATGCTGATGGACTATCCAGGAGACCCCATGACACAGAGTTGTCCAGTGAAAGTGATAGTCAGATTGATGAAAGAATCTCGTCTATGTTCAATAGAGTACACCAGGAAGTCCCAGAAGAGTTAGTAGTTTCAGCAGTAGCGGTGTGCAATACTGTTAGCCTAAGTCAGTCTGTGCCTTTAATTGAGTCACTGCCCGTAAATATAAATGTCGTAATTGAGTTAGATGATAGACCCCCCGATAATATGACTCTTTTGACTGTTGAGGAGCTGAAAGACGCCCAGAGCAAGGATAGCGATATTCAAAGAGTCATTGAATTGCTAGAAAGTTGCCCCTTGCCCCTTACAAGCAGTCAACGAAAAGAAGAAACCAAACCAGTCCAAGGGATGTTACGCAACCACTCATCATTTTTTCTGCATCAAGGTGTTCTGTACAAAAAGTCAGAATTAGGAAAACGAGTCAAATATCGTTTAGTCCTACCTAGAAGTTTGCAAAAAATTGCTCTACATGGAATACATGATGATGTTGGCCACTTGTCTTTTGATAGAGTGATAGATCTGGCTCGTGAGCGTTTTTACTGGTTCAAGTTAGAAGAGGATGTAAAAGAGTATCTAAAGAATTGTCGAGCATGTATTTTGAGAAAAGTCAAGGACCCTAAAGCTGCCCCCATGAAGCATTTAGAATCGACAGGACCCATGGATCTGGTGTGTATTGATTTTCTCAGCATTGAACCTGACAGCTCTAATAGAACTGAGGTTTTAGTAATTACTGATCATTTTACTCGTTTTTCTCGTGCAATTCCAACAAAAAACCAAACAGCAAAACAGGTTGGAGAAGTGTTATGGAAGGAGTTTTTTCTTGATTTTGGGTGGCCAAACCGTTTACATTCGGATCGTGGTGCTAGTTTTACTGGTAAACTTGCCAAGGAATTGCACAAGATGGCTAATGTCAATATTTCATTATCTGCCCCACATCATCCACCCTCAAATGGGCAATGTGAACGCTTTAACCGAACCTTGCTGGATATGATTGCTACTCTAGAGATTGAAAAGAAGAAAAACTGGTCGAAACATTTGAAATACCTTACACATGCATATAATTGTACAAAGAATGACTCCACAAAATTTAGTCCTTTTGAATTGATGTTCGGAAGACAACCCAGGTTATTGGTGGACTGGTATTTTAACATTTTTAGGTCCGAAGAACCTATTGAGTACTCGAAGTACGTTGAAGATTTCAAAGCCAGATTAGATGAGGCGTATAAGTTAGCTCAGAGGCATGCCGAGAAATCAGCTGGCAGAAACAAAGATCGGTATGATAAGCGAGTAAAAGAGTCTAAACTCAAGGTTGGTGATAGAGTACTGATAAGAAATGTTAACCTGAGAGGTAAGCATAAACTTGCTAATCACTGGTGCAGTGATGTTTATATCATTGATAAATTACTAGGTGATGTTGTATATAGTGTGTCCAGTGAAGATGGAACGGTGAAGAACCGTATCTTTCACCGAAATTTATTATTGCCCTGTGGTTTTTTACCCCTTGTGGAGGTTAGCGTTAAAGGCTCTAAACCAACGAAAACTTCGAAGTCACGTGATGAACACAGAGAAGATAAAGTAAAGTCTGATGGTCGCCATTCCAAATCGGATGCATATGCTGTCAATTTTGACTCCTCTAGCTCAGAAGATGTAGCTATTACTGCTCCTCGTCGTCGTGTTGTCCGTGAACGAGTTATTCGTCGCTCGAGCTCATCTGAAAGTAATTCAGAAGAGGAGAGTCCTCCTAGAAGATCTGCTCGGAATAGACGTGCTCCCAAGAAATTCGAGTATAATGAGTTGGGAAAACCAACTATAGCACGTATAAGTGCTCTGTGTAAGCTGCTAGACGGTTTGAATTGTTGATTGTATTGAATCTCTGGAGTACAAGAGACTGGAATTTAAAATTTGAGTTCAATCTGAAAAGGATTGGATGTATTTTGCATGTTTTAAAAGCTAAGGAAACACCTTCGAGAGAAGTCGGTGAAATTCCGTGTTACAAAATAGATTTTTATTGTAAAAACTTCATAAGGTTTTACTGAGAGGTATAATTTTTTTTGAATGTTGATTTTCAGAAATTTGGTGAAAATACAAGAATTTATGGAAAGCACTGGCGAAATTCCGTGTAACAGAATTTATTATTATTAAAGGTGAAATGTTTGAATGTGTTGTTGAATTAGAAAATTTTGAAACTGGTCGCTGAATTTTGATTTTCAGAAATTTGGTGTAAATTGCTGTAAATACATAATACCAAATTTTTATTACTAAAGGTGAATTGGCATGTCTTATTTTTGTGATTTATAAT
>JAUOBT010049028.1:0-10426 GCA_032362145.1 Hypanus berthalutzae
ACTTTGGCTGGAAAACTACAAATCTTATCAAAAGTCATCAGCCAGAAACATTAACCCTTTTGTTTTCAGCCTCCATAGACTCTAGATGATCTTCTGAGCATCTTCAGGATTTTCCTGGTGTTGTTTCAGATTCCTAGTGTTGGCAATGTTTTGCTTTCTGTTTCCAGTTTTTAAAATTATTATACTGGATTTTCATAGCTAAAAATAAGACTGGTGGACTGGTACAAATTTGGCACCACAAAGATAGCTCTCTGCATCATCCATAAATACTTTGAATAGTATTGTGATTTTTTTTTCCTTTCCGTTCTGGTCACTCACCAGCCAAATGTTGCATTGCTATGCTGGGCTTTGTCAGCTATTTAATACAAATTATAACCAAAATCTGCACTGATCTGCGCAAGAGGATTATGGAAAATGCTCTGGTGCGCCAGGCCGTTCAATGAACTCTGCATTTCTGAGCCTTGGTATTAGAGAAGGGAAGGATCTTAAAAAAAGAACAAAACAAGAAATCAAAACAACTCATAAACACAAGGGTTTCTGCAGAAGGTGGAAATCCAGAGCAACACACACAATGTTGGAGGAACTCGCAGGTCAGGCAGTGTCTATATAGAAGAATAAACAGCCAATGTTTCCGGCCGAGACCCTTCATCAGGACTGGAAAAGAAGGGCAAGATGTCAGAATAAGAGGGTGAAGGGAGGGGAAGGAGTACAAGCTGGCAGGTAGTAGGTGAGGGGGAAAAGGGATGGGCGGGGCAAAGGTAATGAAGTAAGAAACTGGGAGGTGATAGGTGGAAAAGATAAAGCGCTGAAGAAGTAATCTGATAGGAGAAGAGAGTGTACCAGAGGTGAAAGGGAAGGAGGGGTACCAGAGGGAGGTGATGGACAGGTGAGAAGATGAGAAGGAGTAATTGAGGAGCCTGAGTGGAAATGGAAGAAGAGGGAAAGGAGAAGGGGAGAAATTACTGGCAGTTAGAGAAATCGATGTTCAAGCCATCAGTTTGGCGGCTACCCAGACGGAATATGAGGTGGTGCTCCTCCAACCTGAGTGTGGCCTCATTGTGGCGGTAGAGGAAACCTGGAGCTCACAATGTAAATACTGGACAGGATTGGTCAGCATGATACCTACTCTGATTTATTTCATAGATATTTCTCATATTTTATGACATTGGAAACTATTCAGCCAACTGAGTGTATGCTGGCTTTCAGAGCAGTACCATCTGCCCTGTTCCCTGCAACCCATGCTCTGTTAAATGATACCGCCATTAAAATAAAGTCCATGTTCCTTTTTTCATTAAAGAAGCAATATGAATGAAGGTCACAGTTCTTGTTGATGTGAGTAAGATGAATGTGTTTTGCATTGTGCATGAACCAGATAGAACGTGTCATTTATCAAACATAGAACAATGAATAAAACATCATTTGCAGCATACTTATATCTCCAATTATATGTTTTTCTTCATTTTTGTTTCAATTCCACCTTGATTTACTTCCCACCCACCTACAATGAGGGGAATTTACAGGAACTAATCAACAAATCATGTAGCGCCTCTGGGATGTTGGAGGAAACCAGAGTACTAAGGGGAAACCATGCTGTCATCGGGAGAATGTACAAACAACTCCAACAGAGAGGGTCAAATCTGGCTCACTGGAGCTGCAAAGCAGCAGCACTACCTATGTGCCTTTCTGTTGCCTTATTACCTCCAATAAAATCAGAAAACATTGGAATATTTACAGGAGGTGCTGCCTCAGAAAGGCAACATCAATCATCAAAGATCCCCGTCATCCAGGCCAGGTCATCTTCTTGCAGCTCACATCAGGCAGAAAATACAGAACCCTGAAGTCCCATGCTACCAATATCAAGAACAGCTACTTCCCTTCAACCATTTGGTTCTCAAACCAACCTGCCCAACCCTCATGGACACTTATTATATCAACACTATGGTCACTTTGACCATTTTTCACTACAATGGATTTTTTCTTGTGTTCTAACAATGTTGTGTTTTGTAAGAATTGTGCACACTTTATGCTTAGAACATAAAACTTAGAACAGTGCGGCACAGTACCGGACCTTTGGCCTATGATGTTGTGTCACCCTTTTAATGTATTCCAAGATGAGTCTAACTCTTCCCTCCCACAGAGTCCTCCATTTTTCTTTCACCATGTGTCTATCTAAGAATCTACAATGTCGCTAATGTACCTGACTCTACCACCACTTCTGGCAGTGTACTCCATGCACTTACCATTCTCTGTGGAAAAAAAAACCTATCTCTAACATCCACCCCATACTTAAAATTATGAGGAAAGGTTGTCAAGCTATGGCTTTTCTCTTTGAAGTGAAAGAGGATGAGAGGTGACTTGATAGAGATGTATAAGATGTTAAGGAGGAAGGCCAGCACCCTGGGAAAAAGGTACTGGCTGTCCTCTTTAGCATCTTATACACCTCTACAAGTCACCTCTCATCCTCTTTCACTTCAAAGAGAAAAGTCATAGCTTGACAATCTTTCCTCATAAGACATGCTCTCTAATCCAGGCAGCAACCTGGTAAATCTCCTCTGCACTCTCTCTAAAGCTTCCACATCTTTCCTATAATGATGTGTCCATAACTGAACACAATATGTATTTGAAATGTGGTCTAACCAGAGGTTAATAAAGTTGCAACATTATCTCATGAATCTTGAATTCTTGAATTCAATCCCTCAAATTAGTCAACGTTGAGGGATCTATGCAACTCTGCTCCTCCACACTGCTAAGATTTTGGCTATTAAACCTGTACTCTGACTTCAAGTTCGGCATTCCAAAATGTATCACTTCAGTCTTCCAATTGCACTCAATCTGCCACTTCTCAGCCCATTTCTGCATCCTTTCAATGTCCTGCTGTAACCTACAACAACTTTCTACACTATCCACAACACCACCAACTTTCATGTCAACTGCAAATTTACTAACCCATCCCTCCTCTTACTCATCCAAGTAATTTATAACAATCACAAAGAACAGACGTCCCAGAACAGATCCTTGTGGAACACCACTGGTACTCCAGGCAGAATATTCTCCATCTACTACCACCTACTTCCTTCTGCGGGCAAGCTAATTGTGAACCCACACAGACAAATTTCCCTGAATCTCATGCCTCCATGGAGAACCTTGTTGAGCGCCCTACTAAAATCCATATACACCACATCTACTGCTCTACCTTCATCAATCTGTTTGTCACTTCCTTGAAAAAGTCAGTCAGGCTCATGAGGCATGACCTGCCCCTTACAAAGCCATGCTGACTATCCCTCATAAATCCTGTCTTTAAGAATACTGCCCAATATTTGCCCACCATTAACGTAAGGTTTACTGGTCTATACTTCCCAGGCTCATCCCTATCACCTTTCTTCTTGGACACACCTAATAAATTCTGCCCCATCTAAACCTCTTGCACCAAGGAGAGGCTGGCTAATCAATACTAGGGAAGATGATGTCACCCATGACAACAACCTTGTTATTTTTGCACCGTTCCAAAATCTGCCTACCCATCTGCTCCTCAGTGTCCCTGATGCTATTGAGGAATGGGGGGGGGGTGGAGGCAAATAGCATACTTGCAATAGTGTGATTGCTACCTTCCTGTTTCTGACTTCCACTCACACTGGCTCAGTAGACAATCCCTCTCAGCTGTGCTGTATCCAGATTGGATGTTTTTCATGGTGCATCAATAAAATTGGCGAAGGTCAAAGAGGACATGCCAACTTTCTTTAGCCTCCTGAGAACCTGGAGTTGCTGAGGTGTTGCAGCTTTCTTGTATTCCTATATTTTCTGTATTCCTGTAAATAGCTTCTTTAACAGAAGGATGAATGTGAAGTATCTTTTAACTGATGAGGTGTGCATGTAAATTAACATGCAGATGCAGAATTGGCATGTGTGCCTTTTGTACAAGAGGATTTGAGCACAAGAACTCCAATTATATAGAGACTGCATCTGAAATATTGTGCACGAGTCTGACCTCCTTATGCAAAGAGAACTGTACACTCAGTGGCCACTTTATTAGGTACATCTGTACACCTGCCTGTTAATACAAATATCTAATCAGCCAATCACATGGTAGCAACTCAATACAGAAAAGCATGCGGACATGGTCAAGAGGTTCAGTTGTTGCTCAGACCAAACATCAGAATGGGGAAGAAATGTGATCCAAGGGTCTTTGACCATGGAATCACAAACACGAGAAAATCTGCAGATGCTTCAAATCCAAGCAATGCACACAAAATGCTGGAGGAAAGACCCTTCATCAGGACTGAATGTTGCTGCCAGACAGGGTGATTTGAGTATCTCAGAAGCTGCTGATCTGGGATTTTCATGCACAAAAGTCTAGAATTTATAGAGAATGTTGTGAAAAACAGAACTAAAAAACTTCCAGCGTACGACAGTTCTGTTGGTGAAAACATCTTGTTAATGAGAGAGGCCAGAGAAGAATGGCCAGAACAGTTCAAGCTGACAGGAAGGTGACAGTAACTCAAATAATCTTGGGTCACAACAGCGGTATGCAAAACGGCATCACTGAATGCACAACATGTCAAACCTTGAAGTGATGTGCTAAGGAAACATTAGGCCATTGAGTGTATTTTCGATAGAGAGAGTACAATGAAGATCCACCAGAGTACAATGAAGATTCCTGAGATGGCAGGTTATACGTGTGAAGATCAAACAGACTATGTCTTTTCGGTTTTGAGTTTGGAAGTACAGGCAACATTCTTGTTGAAACGTAATTCTTACATGACTTGAGAAAATTGATGTGATAAGGATGTTTCCTCCGGCTTAGTGTGCCCAGATGTTGGAGGCACAGTCTCAAAATAAGACAATTCAGGGCCGGTCTGGTATGGCAATTTGAATGTACAGGAATGTCAGCGAGTAGGAGAATCTGCCCAATACATCACACGTACATCCTTTCCCACCATCGGTCATATCTACTGGAGGCATTTCCTCAAGAAGGCAACATCCATCTTCAAAGATCTCCACCAACTAGATCATCCCATCTTCTTACAGCTACAATTGGGCAAGAGGTACAGAAGCCCGAGTGCCCAAACCAACAGCTTCAAGTACAGCTACTTCCCCTCAGCTGTTCAATTCTTGAACCAACCTGCACAACCTTGGAATAGGAACTCTATGACCATTTTGCATTACACTGGATTTGTTTGTTCTAATTGTGTTCTTTTTGTAAAAATGGTATATCATTTATATTTTTATCGTGAATGCTGCTTATCTGATGTCATGCGCCTGTGATGCTGCTGCAATTAAGTTTTTCGTTCCACCTGAACATACCTGTATTGTACTTGTGCATATGATAATAAACTCAGCTTTGATTTTGGCTTTGATGAGAAATGCATTCTTGAGCTGATGGATCGCACACTTACTCAAGAGGACTGTGGAGGCTCAGGCATCAAGTATACAGTATTCAAGGTGGACTTTGATACATTTTAATGTATTAAGGAAATTAAAGGGATATTTAGCTAGTACTGGAAAATGGCTTCTTAGGTGAAAGATCAGTCACAATCTTACTGTATGGTAGAGAAGACGTGGAGACTCACAGTAGCCCCTCGGTAGGAAACCAAAAACATCGCTGAGGTGGGATTTGTCTCCAGAATGTGAAATACTAAGTTAACCACTCTGTCATCGTACCCTATCTACAGCGTTGAGGGCAAGCACAAGTTTACACAGTGGCAGGGTCTCAAACAATGCCATTAAGTGACATGGCCAGTACCAAACACACCCCACCCCTAGAACTTTTCTGCAAACCTTGACAGCTAATGGAGAGCCCACCCACTGTAAGTGGTAGTCTGACTATGAAGGTTCTACAATATTTCTGACATTCAAAAACATTTCAGATTGCTTAAAATTAAAATAAATAATTGAAAGCTCTTGCGCTATTAAATTAAGAAAATAAATCAACTAAAACCTGTAAAATGCTTTTAAATAATTAAGAATATTAAAACAAAGCACAGATGTTTAAAGGCATATTACTCATTTTCCTTTATCTTCCACATGACACACAATCATTATTCAAATAAATGGGCTTGCAGATCCCATATCTGCTACAGGCTCTCAGCACAAGTAGCTTTACTTCAGCCAGAAACAGCCTGCAGACCTCAGCCAGTCTGGGATGTTTGCAAAAGTCCTTTAATCTCAAAACTTATCAGGTCCAGTAAAATCAAGGTCTATTTTTTTTCAGTTTAATATTAAACTTAGGAGCTACATATTACTTTCGCTTCCATTCAAGGTTATGTTTTTTCCCACTGGTTCATTTGCAATGTTTGGTAAATCTTGTAAGGTCTAGAGGAGGATTTTGAACATGTCTGAAGCTATTATGTTTATGTGAGTGGCCTATTAATAGAAAGGAGCTTTGTGTGTTCGTTTGACGTCATTCTACACGGCAATACTTAAATATATATTTTGTTGTTTAAATCATTTGATAAAATAAAATGACAAACAACCTTGAGAATTTTGAATAGATTCCAGTAATTCTCACTGTAAAAAAAACTTCACAAATATAAAATTAATCTACCATCTTAAAAACTATGTGACCTTTATTTTGCCCCAATCATCCCCTAGCATTATGCTCAGTGACCTTCACAACCAGTTATAACTCCCAATTTCCTAATTTCCCAATAACTCCAAATTTAAAATAGTCAACTTTGTAAAAAAAAAGACAGAAGGCAGAGGGTGGTAGTAAATGGAACGCATTCTGCCTGGGGGTCAGCGACCAGTGGTGTTCGGCAGGGACTTCTGTTCTGGGGCCTCTGCTTTTGTGAATGTTACAACTGACGAAGTGGAAGGATGGGTTAGTACATTTGCAGAAGATCTGAAGGTGAATGGTGTTGTGGATAGTGTAGAAGGTTGTTGTAGGTTACAACGGGACATTGAAAGGATGCAGAAATGGTCTGGGGAATGTCAGAGTGCAATCAGATAACTGAAGTGATACATTTTGGAAGGTCGAACTTGAAGTCAGAGTATAGCGTTAAAAGCAGGATTTTTAGCAGTGTGGAGGAACAGAGGTTTCTTTAGATCTATGCCCACAGATATCTCAAAGGTATTGCACAGGTTGATAGGGTGGTGTGTAGGTCTTCATATGTTGGGGGGTTGAATTCAAGAGCCATGAGATAATGTTGCAACTCTATAAAACTCTGGTCAAACCACATTTCAAATTTGTATTATGTTCACTTCTGGTTGCTTGTTTATTGAAAAAATATGGAAGCTTTAGAGACGATGCAGAGGAGTTTTACCAGGTTGCTGCCCAGATTAGAGAGCATGTCTTATAGTGAAAGGTTGTCAAGCTAGGGCTTCTCTCCTTGAAGCATAGGAAGATAAGACGTGACTTCATAGAGGTGTACAAAATGATAATAAACTGAGTGGACAGCCAGCACCTTTTTCCGGTGATGAAAAAGCAAATATAAGAGGACATAGCTTTAAGGTTACTGGAGGAAAGGGTGAGGTTCCTGCCACACGTTACTACAGTGATGTGCAGAAGAGCATCTCTGATTGATCCTTGAAGTATATGGGCTACTGGGTTCTACTCCTGCACCTGATAAAATGGCCACTGAGTTTACGTATGGTATTCTTGTCTTAATCAACCAAGCCACTGAGTACAAAGAGTTAGAATGCCAAGTTACAACTGCACAAAACATTGGTGAGACCACACTTGGAGTCTTGCATGCAGTCTGGTCACCACCCTACATCATTACTATCAGCACATGTGCACCACAAGGCCGTGTGCTTAGCCCACTACGCTACTCGCTTTATACTTATGACTACGAGGCCAAGTACAGCTCCAATGCCACTTTTAAGTTTGCTGACAGCACCACTGTTGTTGCGGAATCAAAGGTGGTGATGAATCAACATACAGGAAGGAGACTGAAAATCTGGCTGAGTGGTGCCACAACAGCAACCTCTCACTCATTGTCAGCAAAATCAATGAGCCAATTATTGACTATGGGAGGAAGAAAATGAAATTCCATAAGCCAGTCCTTATTAGGGGAACAGCGATGGAGAGGGTCATTAGTTTTAAATTCCTTGGAGTTCACATATCAGAGGATCTTTCTTGGGAGCAGCATGTAAGTGTCATCACAAAGAAGAAACAACAGCAGCTCTGCTTTTTAGAAACTTGCATTAATCTGGCATGTCACTAAAATCTTTGACAAACTTCTGCAGATGGACGGTGGAGTGTATCCTGACCAGCTGCATCATGGCCTGGAATGGGAAAAACCAATGCCCGGGTACAGAAAAGGCTACAGAAATTGGTGGATACAGCCAAGTCCATCATAGAAAAGGTTTGGGAACAGTAATATTACCCTCTATTCAGGCTCTTGAGCCGACATGGATAACTTCAATCACTACTACTCTGAACTGATTCTACGATCTACAGACTCACTTTGAAGGACTCATTCCAACTCATGTGCTCAGTATTTTTTGTTATTTACACACTTTGTCTTTTTTTGCACATTACTTGCTTGTCAATTTTTGTCTGTTTATGCATAGCTTTTCATAAGATTCTTTTGCATTTTTTTCTGTAAACATCTGCAAGAAAATGAATTTCAATGTAGGCAATGGAAACATATACATACTTTGAGCTTTGAACATATACAGCTACTCCTAGAAGAACAGGAGTCAGGATAAAGAGGCCATTTTCAAGTTGGCAAGCTGAAAGTAGTGGAGATCAGCAAGGGGCCTCAACGATTTACAAACAATATTAATGATCGAGATGAAGGGACGGAATATATTGTGTCAAACTTGCTCTTGATAGAAAGATAGGTGGGAAAGCATATTGCAAGAAGTTTGAAGACAGTCTGCAAAAACAGATAAATTAAGACAGTACGCAAAAGTTCTGCAGATGGAATACAGCATTGCAAAATGTGAGGTTATTCCCTTTAGTCAGAAAAAAATACTGTTTAACTAGAGGGTGATTACAGAATGTTCTGGTAGAGTGGTGCATTGGAGACTCTTGTACATGAAACACAGGTTGTCCGTACTAGGTACAGTACTAATTGTAAGACGTGGAATATTGTCCTTTCTTGCAAAGGAGATAGAATACAAAAGTGAGGAACACTCTTGTACAGCATAGTTTTAATCTACTTAAGGAGATACACTTTCTCTGCAATAAGTTCCAAGAGGTTCATTATTATAGGACATATTGGTGTTACCTTACAAAGGAGAGTTGAGCTGATTATGCTTGTATACATCCTTGTTCAAAAGAATGAGAGGTGATCCAATGAAACAGAAGATTCTGATAGAGCTTGACACGTTTCCTCTTAATCTACAAGAAGTGTAGCTTCAAAATAGGGGATCATCCATTTAACATATTGGTCAGGAGATCTCATCTCATGAATCTTTGGAATCCTATTCCCAAGACAGCTGTGATGATTGAATCATTGAATACATATTCAAGGCTGATATTGACAGATTTTTAGTCTACAGGAGAGTCAAGGTTTAGGGAGAGCATGTAGGAGAATGCAGTCACTCACCCAGGATGATATAAATCAGCAAAAATCTTAATGAATATTGTAGCAAACTGGAAGTGCCAAATAGCCAATTTGCATTTCATAAATTGTTATGAGATCATACTGCATGGGAAATGTTACTCCTTTATCTGGTTTTTTTCTTAATCTACTAAGATATAATGGTGCTATTGAATTGGGCTGGTTAGACTTAAGCACATTCCAGCTCAGAAGAATGAGTCATAATACAATGAAACATGCTTGAGATGCTGAATATTAATAGTACATCAACAGCTTTCTAGTTATTTGTCAATGCTTTTCAGCAGATTCCTAAAACCATGATTTTTATCAGTATTGATAAGGGCAGTAGGTACAAGGAAAGACCAACCCCACAAAATTGCTTCCTACTTATTCACTATTTTGAAATGTACTGTTATTATCACAACATCTAAAACCCAGAAATCTTTGTACAACAACACTGATCCAGGTGAATTAAAGCAGCTTAGGATGGCTCACCACCACTTCAATGAGTCTTAAATGTCCAATACAAGTTATTTAAGATTGTTTAATGTCATTTCCAGTACACAAGTGTAAACAAGAACAAAATAATTATTACTCCAGAACCGATGCTGCACAAAAGACACAATCAGCTAAAGAGCACAAGAATAAAAACATAACAAACATAAATACATAAGATAGTTTACATAGACTGATTGCATGTCCATAAAGTAACACTAGGCACAACAGTATCTGTATATACAAGGTGGCTGACAAGAAATTATAAAGTAATGGAGGCTGGAGGTGTGGAGGGGTGGGTTAGTGGGTGGAGGTATTGATTGGCCTTACTGCTGGGGTAAAGTAACTGTTATTGAGTCTGGTGGTCCTGGCATGGATGCTACATAGCCTCCTAACCAACGTGTTGGGACCAACAGTCCATGAGCAGGGTGGGTGAAATCCTT
>JAUOBT010049330.1:0-10412 GCA_032362145.1 Hypanus berthalutzae
CGTTTTTCCACCTCGGCATCTTTCTGATTGTCGCTGCTGTGCCGAAGCTTTCTGCGGACTCTATTTGCCACAACGATGTGTTTTACGGTTAACCAATTAAACAGCAGGATTAAGCCGAGTGGTAGCAATGGTGTTAAAATAATGATCAGTAATTGGTATCCTCTCCACACGGGTGAAGTCGCGTATTCATGTGTGAAGGTGCACCGCCACGGCGTGTTGTCAATGATGACGTAAGGTTCAAGGGCAAAGTAAAACGGGGCACATTTCCCGCAGCTCACTATAACCACCGTCACCATAACCACCGTTGCTGTTCTCTCGGTGCAGTATCGTTCCCGCAGCTTTTGGCAACATATTGCGACGAAGCGATCGAAGGTAAAACTGACCGTAAACCAAACAGAACAGTCCCGCGTTATCACCCGAAATACAAGTGTCAGAGCGCACACAGGAGTGATGAGTAGGGATCTGGAATAAATGTAGATATTGTTGGTCTGTTCCACTAAACCAAAAACGATAATCACCATCAGATCCGCTGCGGCCATTCCAACCAGGTAACGGGTGATGCATTTGGAGAGTCCGCATTTTCCCAGAGATAGAATCACAATCGCCGTTAAATTAACTACAAGAAATTTGGAAAAAAAATAGAAATATGTTCAGCAGCAATTGTCCGAATGCCCCCATTCTACCGATGCTCTGGAGGGTATCTAGTGTGTGCTGTCTCCGTCGCTGCACTCCGGCTGGAGGACAATGACGGATGTGAGGGTCAGTGGATTGGCGACCTTCCCACAGTTTAGAGCGAGGCATCCGAGTTCTACGACTCACGGACCGGTAAGCAGTCGATCGCTCCTGTAAACAACACCGTTTCCATTATTAGAGGTGAAAGAGCCGAAGGGATTATTTGTAGCGGTGACAAAGTGACAGCATGGAGATACAAAACACATGTTCTCATTTACCAACTTACAGAAGAACAGACCTACGTGCCGAAAATAGACTGCACACTCATTTAAATAAGCTGACACGTTGTTATAAGGTCGAAGTGTCTGCACTGATAGAGACTCGGACCTAGAAAAGCAGAGACCTGCATCGCTTCAGAAAGACTAGCGAGGTGAAATTGTGAAGCAATGTCAATATCGGCTCCAACATAATTGACAAAATAAGAAAAAACTGCGGTGAAAATATGGAAAAATGGAATTACAACCATTAGATGCCCTAATCCTCCATTCCGGCAACACGTTTCAGCCGATGGTAGCATCTGTGCTTAGTAACAGCGCGGATACCGCAGCAGAGTAACGACGGCACCACACATAAAGTGACCAGTTCCGGCATCTTACCGGGCACACCAACCGCTACAAGTGTGGGATAGAAAATGGCCGCGATGTAGTAAATCACCGCATATCCCATATTCCGTCAGAAGCAGCGTTCAGTTGTACGGAGCTTTTCAGATGCTCAGATGGACTGGTGATCGGTTTAGCAGACTTTTATTGAGGTGAGAGCAATTCCACTGAGGCAATTAGCGTGGTTCTCACGTCAGGGATATTTATGACAACCAAATATTCAAACACTTACGTTAAGCTATTTTTACTCACTGTCCCCGTGTCATCAATTTAATTCCTCAAGGGATATTGCAAACCACTTACAATAAAACAAAATATGATGTGTTTTTTTTTCCGTGATAGCTGGCTTCAGCGATTTAAATAGCATATTTTTATATCATTGTTGCTTTAAAACAGGCATTCATCATGAAGTCGATTTATTTTCCAACGTTTGTCACAATACGTTCGCTTTTGAAATTGAGGGAAGGAGTTTTTTTATCTGGCGGATGAAATGGAGAACACTTCTTTATTAAAGGGGAACATTCGTTCATTCTTTTCTTTCGTTCGTTCCAGTCATTCCGGGCAGAGTGATTGATGGAATAAACAGTGACAGCTGACATGCATTACAATAACACTGCACTTATATTCCTCCAAACAATTTAAAAGATCCACAGCGATATTCCAGAGACCTGTCGTCAAAAAGGAAGAGTGTCTTCGGGAAATGATCGAGGGCTGCGGACAGTTTGAAGAACAATGTTCTCCAGCGAACAGATGAGCCGTTTGGCAGGAACCTGACCTCTGTCAGTCAATGAGTTGACCTCCCCACACTATTGACGTGCCATACAGTCTATTTAAATTTAAGGATATTCTCAAACCTGCCACAATTCTACTATTATTTTTCCATCCATTCTCGGTTTAAACAAATATAGTCAGTAAAATCTATGCTTAATCCACAGATTCTTAGGCTGTTGTATTATTTGCCATGAAGTTGTCTTTTTTTCCCCTGATTTACTGTTAGGTATATTGCCTTTTGAGAATCACTAAAAGAATGCTTAGAACACCGGATTTGTTCAAACTCACCTGTCAGTCACCACTTCCTTCTGCTCCTACAGTGTACCGCTCTGTGCCGATTATGGTTCTCGTAGTGATGAGCGGGCCTAGGCTTATTGGAGAGAGTCTCATCACTCTGTTTCCATTGTGGAACTCGTACTAATCTGCGGCCCTCTGTAGACTCGAGAAATTATCACCCCTGCCTTTAAATCCGTCCTTCCAAAGTGAATTACTTCGTACCTCTCCGGGTTAAACTCCATCTGTAACTGCTCAGCGGTGTTCTGCGTCCTGTCACTGTCCTGTTGTAATCTGTGACTACCATCTATACTCTCCGTAATTGCATCAACATTCGAAACTCTGCAAATACATTAAACCACCCTTGCACCTCCACAGCCAAATCATTAATTGAAGCTCAAAAATCCGGAGGTCTCAGAACAGATCTCCGCAGGACTCCACAGTTCATTGACATCCAGGGAGAAAATGTTGCATCCATAGCTATCCTTTGCTTTCTGTATACCTGCATACCAAACCTTCTGACGTTATAAATGGTCCCACAATGGCTAAACCTTACGCCTTTTAAAAATCCATTCATATCAGATCAATTATCCCCCACTTTATTTCCAGAAAACCACGCAACAAACACGGTCTCCCATCTGTTTCTCTCTTCCATTGATTCCACCTGGCTTGGGCGAATGCAAATATGTGAAATATCCTTTTGCAGTGTTTTTATTCAGAAGAAAAAAAATAAAATTTACAGAGTGAAACACATAGATACATCTCAACATAAAGTGTGACCATTCATATATTGTAATAAAATTGATCAAAATGTTATAGCTATCACATAAAGGTATACCACTCTGTAATCAAAATATTAAAGATAGTTCATATATCATAAAAAAAATTTTTTGTATAACAAAGTCAACCCCTTACCAACTACCAAGAAAAAATCTGATGGATGGTAATGGATAATTAGAAAAAAATACATATTCGCTTAAGAAGGGAAGACAGAAATGTACCTAAAAGACTGTGAACTGTTAAACTTAATAAATTGGAAAAGTAATTTAAGAAAGATCCCCAGATATCATAAAAAGATTGGTTCGAATTTAAGACTGAGCAGCGGATCTTCTCTAAATTTCAATAGGACATAATATGACCTAGCCATTGAAGATGTGTAGTAGGGGTTGATTCCTTCCATTTAAGCAAGATTTCTCTCCTTGCTAAAAGAGAGGTAAAAACTAAAACCTGTAGGTTAGGAGTATTTATCTCCCATCTCCCATTTGTTTCTCTCTTCCAGTGTCTCCACCTGGCTTGGGCGAGTGCAAAGATGTGAAATAGCCTCATCCTCCGGGAGCAATCTGGAAATGGTTACGCAACTCCTTCATCCGCATCACCGTCAATTACTGAAACAGAACTCCAAGAGGATATTCTCATCTCGGTCGGGGGCATCCCATTGACAATATGTTTTCTGGAACTCAGCTACTAGGGGACATTATTATGGACGGCATCATAATGAGCCTCCTTAATAGCTGCTTGTATTTGTCCTTTGCAATAACATAATTATTGCATAAATCTAGCCCAAAGAGGGATTATAATCATTTCATTTTTGATAACATTGTCCTTAAAGTTCTGTTCATCCGTTCAGCAATTTCACTCTATTGTGGTCGATACCAACATGTGTTTTACCCCAAACAGTTTCACATGTGGGTGCAGCGGGGACCATAACTGTTTCGAGACCGCTTTGTAATCCCCAACGGGCAGAAACTCTGTCCAACAAAATCCTGGCTGTAACGTCAGCAGTTTTCATTATCTAGTTGGGAAAGCCTCTCTCCACCTGGTAAACGTATCCACTATCTCGAAGATATATTTCAGTCCTCCTGAGGATAAAGGTGAAGATTCAACAAAATTAACCATTAAGTTAACATATGGACCTTATACGTCGCGTATCCTGGAATTGCATTTCTAGCAGATTTATTTGGGTTCTCGCTGGGCACAAATCAAACAATTCTTACAATAATGTATAGCTCGGCGCAGTTTTGGCCACCAACACAGATTCTTCAACTATTCCACAGTTCTCTCTGATCTCCGATACCCACAAATGTCATGGTGGCAATGCATCATCTGGTGTCTATCACTGTTCTGCCCCTCAAATTTACCACTCTCAAGTATAACCCAACTCCATGCCAGTATCCCTCGATATTTCCCAATCTCTTCAACATTCTCTTATCTTTGTACCTTTACTAACTCCTGATCCTGTTGCTGCGTTGGGACTGACTCTATATGTATAAAGTTTGCTGGTTTCGCTGTCATCCCTTCCTCTATATCTGGATTCCCTTTCACTACCCAAGTTGATTCCAGTTATGAATAACTCACCAGCCTTCCTGCTCCTTTCTGGGGATGTCTTTAAGTGAGCCTCGACCTTTTTAATACATTAGTGTTTTCTCTTGCCTTCTCAAATATTTACTTCATCAAGGGAGGTGATGGCAAAGGTTCGCCTTCGATTGGGATATAACCTCTAGATTCCCATAACGGTAAATATTCAGTGAAAGCACATGAGCATCCAGTGAATGAAGGGAGATGGGTCATGTACAGTCAACACAGTTTAATCTCAATCGGTATCTTGGTCAGCGCAGGAGCAGTGAGGCATAGGGCTAGTTCCTGTTCTCTGCTGTTCCATGATCCCAACATGTCCAGGTGATATGTTCACATTGTAATGTCAATCTGTCCATCATCTCCTGTCCATTCACCTACATTCATCCATGCCTTCTACGCTGACAGGTGTACCATAGAACACGGAGGCTTGCAACACCGGAACAAGCTCTCCCGCCAGCCATGTTCCTGACGAGCGGAACATTCCCGGCTGTGCAGTAATATAAGCCGTGTCACTAATTTCTCAGAGTTCACCAGTCAACCGCCTGCTGCAATGTGGAACTTTGGATAATTCCAAATGTCAAACTTGAGCTTCCTTCACAGTCCTACTCACAAATTCTCTCAGTGCTGCACAGAACAATGCAGTTACTGTTATGAATTGCAACGGTTTAGAAGCGAATCAGCAGCAATAGATTATGTACTGTCAGGTTTCAATGTTAAAACTACTATGTTTATTAGTATCTACTTATAAAATAGTAACATAACAAGATAAACAAAAGTTAACAGTGTTATGTGTATTAATGTGTAACTATCAAGCTTGTCAATAAGATTAGTTATTAAAATCTTAAGATTCAAATGGTATGTTAGCAACGTTCAGTAATCCAGAGAATAACTGATGATTTGTCAGAGATTTTGTAATTCAGAGTGGAACGTAGAGAGAGGTCGATTTGCGTCGAATTCCACAGGTTCCACGATGGTTAACGAGATAAAAGCCACCAAAGATCGAATCGTTCCCTCCCCTTCCCTCTCCCCCTACCCCCTCTCTCTCCCTCCTCTTTCTCTCTTTATTCTGTACAGACCACGTTATAGTAAAATTTCTACTGCAGAGGTATGTGTTTCCCATGTGCCACCTCCTGTAACTAAATCATTAATATAGGCATTTGTGCGTTTTAACCCTTGATTTAGAGAATGAATCATTCTGTAGAATGTTCCTGGTGCATTTGTCATTCCAAATGGCAAAACATTGTGTTCATACAACCGAGAATGTTTTACAAATGCCGAAATTTCTCTACCTCTATCCCTTAATGGAACACTTCAGTACCCTTTTAACAGATCAATCTTTGTAAGAAAGATTTTCCAACCTAACACAACCATCTGGTTTAGGCACAATACCACAAGGCGAACTCCAATCTGACTTAGAAGGCCTAATAATACCATTTTCAACATATACTTAATTTCTTGTTCAGCAGGTTTACATTTTTCCGTGTCATGCGAGAAGGATCTCGGTTATTCGGTTTAGCATGACCGACTTCGACATCATGGAAAGCTATTGCCGTTCCCTTTGGGAAATCAGGAAATAAATTCTTAAATGTCATAATTAACTGTTTCATATCCTGTGACTGCTGCGCTGTAAATGGGTTAATCTCTCATCAATCGAATTCAAAATACTCGAATTCGTCAATTTAGTTGAAACATTGTTCGGTTTATGATAAGCCTCAGATGAGTCAATCAATTGGTTTGCAGGGTTGCCAGACTCATTGTTATATTCCAATCTGGTCACAGATGCGCATTGTTTATCGAAATATGTTTTTTACCATGTTTATGTGTACCAGCTGTGTTGGCTTCCGTCGGTCCGGTGTTTTGAATAAGTAATTAGCATCATTGATCCTGGCGAAAATTTCATAACGGCCATGGTATCTCGCCTGAAGTGGGATCGTTAAAGTCGGTGACATATTAATACTTTGTCACACTATTGGAATGTTCTCATCCTGGCTTCTTTATTAAAATATGTTTTTATCCTGTTCTGAGAAACCTTCAGGTTTTTCTTCGCTAGGCTACAGGCTTTGTGTAATCTATCCCTGAATTTCAAAACATAGTCCAGCAAATTGATATGCATGCCAGGATTAATCCACTGTGCCTTTAACAGGGTCAAATGTCCTCGAACCCTATGACCAAATACAGGTTCAAATGGACTGAAACATAGTGAATCCTGTTAGTGATTATCTCACCGCAAATAAATCAAAATGATCTCCTTCATCCCAATCCTTTTCATTTTGAACACTGTATGGGTTAATCATTGTTCTGAGGGTAGAATGAAATCTCTCCAAGGCCTCTTGTGATTTTCGACGGTAAGCGGACGGCATAATCTGCTTAGTTTCCTGTTCATAAACTACCTGCTAGAATAATCCGTGCGTAATATTGCTTTATTGATCACATTGAATTTCTTTAGGCAAACTAAATTAAGTAAAAAGAAACAACTTTATAAAACTTTCGACACAGTTTTGGCTTTTATATTTCTGCAGCTATTGCCTTGGGAAATCTGGATGCTGTACACATGGTGGTTAACACATATTGATGACCAGGTTTAGTCTTTGGCAAAGAGCAAACACAATCCACAATAGCCTGAGAAAAGGGTTCACCAATTACCGGAAAAGGTTGCAATGGTGCCACTGGGGGGATCTGATTAGGTTTACCCAAAACCTGACCAGTGTTACAAGTCCTGCAAAATGTTGCGACACATTTCCGCAAAATGGGCTTTAAGAATTGTTTCGAAACTGGTCACAGTTTTATTCACACCCAGATTGCCACCCAAGGGCGCGCTACGGGCTAAATTTAAATCTACATTCCTATAGATTTTGGGAACTACAACTGGGTGAATAATTGTCCATTCACCACTTACAGAAATACCAGGTAGTCTCCACTTCCTCATTAACACTCCAGCCTTGAAATATTATCCTACTGGCACCTTTCTAATATCATCAACTGAGAGAGCTTTTTTTTCTCTTAGAGCTTCAATCTCAGGGTCTCTCCTTTGTTCTGAAATATACTCCTTTCTAGACAGAGACAAATCTTTATCGTCAGATTTAATACCTGGATCTTGGTGGCACAATGAAGGTAGAAAAGTCCCTGACAAGTCATCAAATCCTGAGTCCGGATTTTGGCTATCAGGGGTAGCAGAATCATACTGCACTGATCTTTAGTCTTTCAGTACCCTCCAATTTTCTTCACATCGTGGACGAGCCTCGAATTTTTGTTACGAATTGTAACGGTTTACAAGAAAATCAGCGATAATAGATTATACTCTCAGTCAGGTTTCAATGTTCACACTGTTATCCTAACTAGTATCTACTCATAATATGATAACTGAACGATATATACAAAAGTGAACAGTGGTCTGTGTATATATGCTTAATTATCAAGCTTAAGAATATTTATTAAAGTCTTAAGATAAAAACGGCAAATTAATATGTTTCAGTAATGCACAGAAAACCTGATGATTGGAGTGAGATTGTGTTATGTAGGCTGGAATGTAGAGAGAGGTAGATTCGTGTCGAATTCCACAGGCTCCACGGTGGTTAAACGAGATAATAGTCACCATAGGTCATGCCCGACGAGTTGCCCCGAATCCACACATGAATTATCACCAAAGGTAAATTGTCACAGGAATATCGCCTTTCAGGGGCTACCACACAACATACCCAGGCAAGGGTCGACACACAAGTGGTCCCACAGGATATTCGAAAAATCCACTCCTCTGGATTATACGAAGTAACAGTCACTTTTCCCTTATGCACTGCGTGCCGATGATCGACTTCATCTGCATATAGTGATACTTTATGCGTCCCATTCCCACGAATAATACCGAATATATTGGGTGAATCACAAAGAGCGATTGCCAAGGGCTCCAGGGCAATACCAAATGGTAAGGGGCTTAAAGTACAACCCTATCTAGTACCTCGAAAAAGCCTAAAAATTGTGGATTTCTAATTATTGATAAATACAGCAACCAAAGCTGTATGATATATCAACTTTATCCAAGACATAAATTTCGGGCAAAAGTAAAATTTCTCAGGTATATTAAATAAATATTCCCATTCAAACGCCTTCTCGGTTTCAAGGGAAATAACACATTCTGGAGTATTAGCTGAAGTTGTGTTTATATACAATGGTGATTAACCCCCTGACATTAAAATGTGAATAACGATTTTTAATAAATCCTGTCTAATCCTCGGAGACAATTTGTAGCAATACCTTCACTAACCGAATTGTTAATATTTTGTAAAAAGATTTTAGAATCCGCATTCAACAAACATACAGGTGTGTTGATGCACATTCAGTGGGACCTTGGTCATTGTTTTAGGAATTAAAGAAATAGGTACTTCATAAAAGGATTGTGATAATTTATGTACAAATAATAAACATCTTTAAAAATTATTAAAAGCCATGGAGATAGTAAATCGGAAAAAAGATTTTAAAAATTCTGCAGTATACCCATCTGGGCCAGGTGCTTTACCAGAGTTCATCGGAAAAAATTGCTTTCTTTATTTCCTCTTCAGCTATGGGTGCATCTGACGCTAAAGGTTCATCAGCTGGAAATTTCAGAATATTGTTTATTTAGAATTTCATGCATTATTGTAGGATCATCAAGAAATTCTGACTGGTGTAAATTGGTATAAATTCTTGAAAAGATTTATTAATTTCATCACGATCAACCGTCATAATCCATCGTCTACGAACTTTGTTAATTTGACGATTCGAAAATGAAGCTATCAATTTGTTAGACAATAATTTACCCGATTTCTCACCATCTTTATAAAATAAACTATCAGTTTTAAGTAATTGATTTTTAATCAGTGATGTTAATAACTACTATTTTGCATTTGTTTCTCTCTTTATAAAGCCACAGATTAGGAGCAATAAAATATCTTTTATCAATTTCTTTAATCTTATCAACCAATGTACGTATTTCATTATTAATTCGGTTTTTCAATCCAGCAGAGGATGAAATCATTTGCACACACATATATACTTTAAAAGTATCCCATCATGTCCCACTGGAAATTTCTTCCATTGAGTTAATTGAAAAGGAAAATGCAAACTGCTCTTAAACGAAATTAACAAAATTTAATCCTGAGGCAAAATGGAGTTGAGCCCTCTTTTGTCGATTGGACCTCTTGCGCGTACTAGGCGCTGTCTCCGCGCGGGATTTCCTGTGTCCGTATTTTCCATCTCGGGTGTGTTCGGTTCCTAGCTCCCACGCTGCACATTGCCCAGAGTGTTCCATTACTAACATGACTCTGTATAATAGTTTCATCATAATACTCTGCACTTTCGTTACAGCAGAAGTGCTTTGTGGTCGCAGAGACGGGGAGGGAGGATGAATATCGCGAAGACCGTATGAGGAAAGTGAGATCGCGGATATGATGTGGGAAGGAGTGTGGTCAGGCAGGTGTGGTCGGAGAGGTCAGCGAGGTGGCACGGTTTGCTTGTTTGAGAGGGACTATAGAATGTAAACGTTGTAATCCCAGAATGCCGCGCAGGCAGCAAAGTTCACTAATTGCTCGGTGCAATTATGGACAGTGTTCTCTAAATAACACTTCTTTATCTCATCCCAGTCTCTCTCTCTCTCTCTCTCTCTCTCTCTCTCTCTCTCTCTCTCTCTCTCTCTCTCTCTCTCTCTCTCTC
>JAUOBT010049338.1:0-10412 GCA_032362145.1 Hypanus berthalutzae
AGAGAGAGAGAGAGAGAGAGAGAGAGAGAGAGAGAGAGAGAGAGAGAGAGAGAGAGAGAGAGAGAACGAGAGAGAGAGCGAGAGAGAAGGGTGGAGAGAGAGAACAGTTATTGGGCATCATTGAACATATTGTCTTGGAATGAACGCAGGATTAGTTTTCAGAAAAATCAATAATCTCATGAGTGCTAGAATCGGCGAAAAGGCTGCTTGCCTAACAAATGTCACGGGTCACATTATCTTTACCCTGCCTACTTCAGAGTGGAGACAAGACGCTGCGTGTGTAATCATCGGGATTACAGCGATCGGAACTAATACCGATTCCAGTCGCCGATGCGACCATTTTGACAAATTGAACGGTGACTAACCGGGCCTCTGGAAACTCAGCAGCGAACCGGGCCGGAAAGTGATCTAGATGCAAGCAAACCCACAGATTTCTGGAGGAAACACCCGTACGGTTCAGAGGGGATGGAGCAACAACTTAGTGATCAGATGCTGAGTGCCCAGCAATGGATTAGTCCCACGGCGCATTTCAATTCGTTGACACAGGTCAGTCGATCCGTGGACACATATTCGTGTGCTCAGACCCAACTACTGACCAGCAGGCAGGGAGTCGGACTGTGACAGACTCCAGGGGGAAACATGAAACACAGGACTCGCTGTTCAATCAGATCAGTAACTCAGAAACAGTGTACTTCGCAAGGTAACCTCTCCCACTCACATCTCTCCGGGGAGCTGCCCGACCCAAGCCCGGGACAACTCCGGAAGCCGCTTCCACTCAAAATCTTCTCGTCACGCCTTCGCAGAGAGCGGCCCATCCCCAGCACTGGGCAAAGTCCGACTGCATCTCTCACAGTCACCGCTTTCCGTAGAACTGACTGTCAAAAATACTGCGAAAGAGCTGGAAACGTTGCCAATAAAACTCTCCTCATCACACCCTCCTCGGGAGCCCCCTGTCCCGAGCACTGACTCAACTCTGGGAAAGGTGGCATTAAAAAAAAAACAGTCACATCCTTCCCGGAGATCCAACTGTGATCAGCAAGTGAGAAGCTCGTAAAATTCCCATAAACAAGTTCACACCGGTCAACACACAGAAATACCAAACACAAATTGCTCCGCACACTCACCGGGAACTCCGATTACCGCAATGAATACGTTCGATACTTTATAGACACTCAAGAACCTATCCAACAATGCAGGCATCCTCTCTGGCCGGTGATTTGTCCCCGTGTACCACAGGCGATCTCCCGGAATGGGATGTTGCGGCAGCGCATGCCTGGGGTTTTAATACCATTTTGCGACTCCCCAGGGACCGAGTTTAACAAATTTAAAATACAAATGTTTAAGTTATCTTCGAACCGATTATGTCACACAAGTGGAATCCCCGTGGTGCAGCACTATAGTTAATTTAGTGAATTAATTATGGAACTGCAAACAATGGAAATTATGACGGTACTCAGTGTTGTAAATAGCGAGTGGCATTTTTTCCAACAAAGGGGATACATTTCCAAGCACCAACAGAACCACATCGACACCTAATATTATGTCGAAGCCAATCTTGGACATCGGTTCAGGAGACCGACTGAATTTAGGAGAAACTATCTTCAGATCTCACTCCCGATTATCAGTAACCGTCCTCAGATCACACTCTCGTTTTCCAGTAACAGTCCTCAGGTCTCACTCCCGATTACCAGTAACCATCCGCAGATCTCCCTCCCGATAGCCACTAACCGTCCTCAGATCTCACTCCCTGCTACCAGTAAACTTCCTCAGATCTCACTCCCGATTACCAGTAACCATCTTCAGATCTCACTCCGGATTACGAGTGACCATCCTCAGATATCACTCCCGATTACGGGTAACTATCCTCAGATTTCACTCCCGATTACCAGTGACCATCCTCAGATCTCACTCCGGATTTCCAGTAACCATCCTCAGATCTCACTCCCGATTTCCCGTGACCATCCTCAGATCTCACTCCCGATTACCAGTGACCATCCTCAGATACACTCCCGATTACCAGTAACCATCCTCAGATCTCACTCCCGATTTCCAGTAACCATCCTCAGATCTCACTCCCGATTTCCAGTGACCATCCTCAGATCTCACTCCTGATTACCAGTGACCATCCTCAGATCTCACTCCCGATTACCAGTGACCATCCTCAGATCTCACTCCCGATTTCCAGTGACCATCCTCAGATCTCACTCCGGATTTCCAGTGACCATCCTCAGATCTCACTCCTGATTACCAGTGACCATCCTCAGATCTCACTCCCGATTTCCAGTAACCATCCTCAGATCTCACTCCTGATTACCAGTAGCTGTCCTCAGCTTGTTTGTGTCCTGGTGAAATGTACCAGACTTTGTCTTGCGTGTGAAACATGTCTACGTTCATCGCCATTGAGAGAAATGTTTGCTCTGAGAGAGGAAATCTTGCTGCCTTCTATTTCTCTGACACGTACCGAGAATTGAGAAAGGTAAACACAGGAGCAGGCCCTTCGGTCTACAGTGTCCGCGTGAACCATATCGCCACACTGAACGGATGTAATCTCCCAGCAGCTGACCTTTCACCCTACAACCCTGCCTGTACACGTGTCAACTCTCACAACAGTAACCTTGGGCTTCTGGGGTCTCTCTTCTCAGAAGCTTTTCCACCATCTGTGCGAATGAGTTGCAACCAACATAAGCGTTTGAACCATCAAATGTGTCAGTCTCAAAATTATTGAAATTTGGTATGCGACTGTAACTTGAGAAACCGTGTTGTATCACCCATTCTGAGTGCTTTTGAGAGGGTAAATGCAGGTTGGATATTTTTCCTGTGAGGTTGGGTACGACGGGAACAGGAGATCACATGTTTAGGGTAAAAAAGGTAAAATTCCAGGGGAATCTGAGGGCATGTTGGTCACTCTGAGGGCGGCGCGACAGGGGGACGAGCTGCAGGCGGAATTGGTGGATGTGGGTTTGGCTGAATTGAAGAGAAGTTTGGATAAGCACATGGAGGAGGGGTCTGGTGGGCTACGGTCCTGGTACAGTCCTGAGACTCGGGACGGTGGAAAGGAGCAAAAGCGTCTGTTTCTTTATTGTCGTGTTCTGTGACTGAATGACGGGAGTTGGTGGGGAACCCGTTGTGTCTGTTGTCGAGAAGGAAGCGGAGCTCGTTAAAACCTTCTTGGTTAGTAGGGGGGGGCGGTGGAGAAGGTTTCAGGGTTTCTGTACTGGTCAGCCATGCCCAGTGAAGCAATCGTGTCCAGAGATTTTAAGTTGTTGAAGAGATCGATGCCATATGCAGAGGGATGGATGTGGATGGGATTGCACTCTACCGAGGGGGGTAAAATGAACTCAGAGTACACGGACACGAGTTCAGTCAGACTGGAGCAGGCAGAGACAATGGACCAAACTTGACAGTCAGGTGTGTGGATCCTTGTTTGTATCACATGGAATCGCTGCTGTTGTATCTCCCTCCCTCATACATATAAATTAACCCCGACACACACGGACACAGTCGCTCACACAAATACATACACAGACGTGAGCACAAACACATGGACTCGTCATACACACACACCATAGACACAGATAACCACACAAAGACACAGACACAGTTCGGCATACACATACACAGAACTCAGAGACACACGGGCTCACTCACAATGGCATAAGAAAACATACAGAGGCAGACGCAGATGCACACATGCACGCAAAAACTGACAAATGGCGCACAGAAACTCAGATGCGCGCGCACACACACACCGTGACCACGCACACACACAGGTATATCAACAGGCACCAGCACAAACACATGAACATACAGACACACATACGTCGAGATACGCACACTAACACGCACTGGAATACACCATCGCACAGTCACAGAGCGCAACACAGACACAGGAACACACGCGCAAACACAGACACACAGAGAAACATAGAAAGAAACTGAAATGACAAACACAGACAGAATAAGACACACAACGAGAACAAACACAGTTCCACAAATACACACACACGCGCACACGTCCATACATAGTCCCGCGTACTAAAAGCTACACACAGACACAACCAAACACACCAAGGCAGACACAGAAACACACTCACACACACTGACTCCCAGACAGAAAAACACCCAGCCACAAATACTTACAAACATAAAGCGACACACGCATGTGCACAACACACTGACACGCACACCTACTCAGAAACACAGATAGAAACACACACGCACACATCCAGCTACACTTTCACATTTGCCTCTCAAGACCTGCACGGATTCTGTGTTGTTACCTGAAATAGAAATAGATAAACGCGAGGCAGAGGGATTGGAGCAGTAGGCAGGGATTCAGATTTCTGGATCACTGGCACCTTTTTTGGAGCAGGAGTGACCTGATCAAAAAGGACGGTTTGCACTGGTATCCCAGGGGGACCAATAACTTGGCGGGAGGTTTGCCAAGGTTATTGATGCGAGTTTAAACTGGGATGAATGGGAGTGGGAACAAACTGAAGAGTCGAAGGAAGGGGCTGTTGGCTCACAGATAGAGGAAGTTTTGAGACAGTGCGAGAGGGAGGATAGCCAGCTGATCGAGAAGGGACGCGCTCAGATTGATGGTCTGAGATGTGCCTATTTTAATGCAAGTCGCATCATAAACAAAGCGGTTGAGCTTTGGCCGTGGATCAATACTTGGATCTATGATGTTGTGGCCATGACAGAGACTTCAGAGTTTAGATTTAGATTTAGATTTTTTTCAGAAAGGACAGGAAGGGAGGCAAAGGACGTGGGGCATGGCTCTGTTGATCATAGATAGTGATACGGCCGTAGAAAAGGAGGAGGATATGGAGGGATTGTCTACGAATTCTCTGTGGCTGGACGTTAGAAACAGGAAAGAGTCTATAACCTTTCTGGGTGTCTTTCATAGACCACCCATTAGTAACAGGAACATCGAGGAGCACATCGGGAGACAGATTCTGGAAAGGTTTAATAATAACAGGATTGTCGTGGTGAAAGATTTTAATTTCAAAAATATGGATTGGCAAGCCCCTAGATTGAGGGGTTCAGATGGGGTGGAGTTCGTTAGGTGTGCTCAAGAAGATTTCTGACACAATATGCAGATAGGTCTACAAGAGGGGAGGTTGTACGTGATCTGGTATCGAAAAATGAAGCTAGTCAGGCGTCAGATGTCTCAGTGGGAGAGCATTTTGCAGATAATTATCACAACTCTATCTCCTTTAGCATAGCATTGGAGAGCGATAGGAATAGACAAATTAGGAAACCGTTTAACTGAAGTAAGGGGAACTATAAACCTATCAATCAAAACGTGAAAGCATAAATTGGGAACAGTGTCATCATTCGGTCCGTGAAGACCACATTCCGGTTCATGGTCCGGCTCATCGTTATTCCAGGTTTTCCGGTATTCCCTCATTCTGTTTGGTGCTTTAATCGAGGCCCCTGAATCTCAGATTGGGCTGGATACATAAATAGCTCCTAGGTTCAGCCTCATTTGTTTGACTGTTCGCTTTCGTTACCCTTCCTTCTGAAACATTGCCTGCAATCTCGTCTGTATCGCTGTCAAATCCTACTGCCTGATCCTTGAAGTGTCTAGATGAAGAACTGTCTTTTGTGGTGTGGAACTGTCTCTTTCTGTGCATGCATTCGCTGGGTAGGTCCGTCCGTTTGCCACTACCTAATGTTGGGAACCGTCTCTGTGTCCTCGCCTGCGCTGGGTAGGTCCGTCCATTTGCCGCTACCTTGTGTTGAGAACTGTCTCACTGTGTCCTGTGTACTAGTCCTTTTGTGAGTTTTATAAATTACTTGGGTGAGGAAGTGGAGCGATGGATTCACAAATTTGCTGATGACACAAAGGTTGTGGGTGTTATGGATAGTCTGGAGGGCTGTCAGAAGTAACAGCGGGATAATGATAGGATGCATAACTGGTCTGAGAATTGCCAAATGAGGCTTAACCCAGATAAGTGTAACATGGTTCAGTTTGGTAGGTCAAATATTATGATAAATAGCATTAATGGTAAGTATATTGGCAGTGCGGAGGATCAGCGGGATCTTGGGGTCAGAGTCCATAGAACACTCAATGCTGCTGCACAGGTCGACCCTGTGTTTAAGAAGGCACACGGTGCATTGGCCTTCATCAACGGTGGGATTGAGTTTAAGAGCCGAGAGGTAATGTTACAGCTATTTAAGTCAGACCCAACTTGGAGTACGGTGCTCAGTTCCAGTCACCTCACAACAGGAAAGATGTGAGAACTATAGAAAGGGTGAAGAGGAGGTTTACCAGGTTGTTGCCCGGATTGGCATCCCTTACGGGAATAGGTTGAGTGAACGTGGCCTTTTATCCTTGCAGCGGTGGAGGATGAGAGGTGTATAAGATGATGAGAGGCATTGATCGTGTGGATAATCAGAGGATTTTTCCTAATGCTGAAATGGCGAACACAAGAGGGCACAGTTTTAAGGTGCTGGCGAGTAGGTACAGAGGAGATGTCAGGGGTAAAAATTTTTACTCACAGAGTGATGGTAGAACCGGATGCGATAGGATCTTTTAAGAGACTCTTGGATAGGTACATGGAGCTTACAAAGATAGAGGGCTGAAGGTAACCCGAGGTAATTTGTAAAGTCAGTAGGTGTTCGGCACAGCTTGTGGACCGAAGGGCCTGGACTGGGCTGTAGTTTTTCTCTGTTGTCCTCCTCCGGTGGTGTTTCAAAGTCGAAGTCCAAGACCATTTAGTTTTGAGTTCGTCTCCCCGCAGGCAGACACAAAATAAAGAAGTAAAAAGACGGACGAACACGGAAAGAGCAAAGAGATAATCACACAACCCGGGCAAACAGCAGAAATAAGCAAACATCTGAAGACCCCGAGCGTCCGTCGCCACGGAGCTGTGATCACGGTAATCTGAGTTCAGCCCAGGGACCAGTAAACCTGGCGGAGCGGCGAGCTGAGCCGCCGCGCCCCTCGTCTCCGATCCCGAAACCCGGACCTCTTCCACCGATTGGATCATTCAAACCTCGGGCCGTTCCTCCCTCTCGGAAACCCACTCCCAGCTCCCGGGCCTGCATCACGGCGACCCGATTTCTAATCCTGGCCGACACTTGACACGATTGTCCCTGTTCTCGCTCCCGGTCTCTGCCGCTTCCATGCTGTCTCGGCTGTGCTCCCCACTGTCCTGCCGTGAAACCTGTCGTGGAGAGGGCCTTCGATTTGAAACTGTCAGGCAATGAATGTTCGTCAGTCGGAAGATGTGGCACCATGAATCCAGATCAAGGCAATGTCCGCACAGAGGAGGGTCACAAATTTATGAGGGGTGCGGGCGGAGGATGAGCTGACGGAGACGGGGAGTGATGTTGGCCAAGGACGCAGTAATGGTCTCGTGGAGGTGTGTAGGGGAGGGGGTGGCGAAGACGGTGTAGGGTGCAGGGGAAGGAGGGGGATGAGCAGAGAGGCGGCCAAGGATTCGGGGAAGTGTGGAGGAGCAAGAGTGGCAGCCGAGGTTTCGTTGGTGTATTGAGGAGTGAGTGGTTAACGGAGGTGGGATAAACTGTTGGTGAGGAAGGAGAGACAGGGTGGGGATGAGTTTACTGGAGTGAAGGGTGACGTAGACCGAGAAACTGTAGTTAACTAAGGGAGTGATGAGCGCCCTGAAGACGGTAGAGAGTGGTTGCCGGAGACGGTGTAGGGCAAAGGGGAGCTGTTCAGGGGAGGGAAGGTGCGCCCAACACACTGGTGCGTAGCAAGTGGAGGCGTGACGGAGGCGCGGAACTCTTTCCTGGAGATAGATATTCTGGGAGTCCGAATGAGTCATTGTGAAGGGAGGCGCGACGGAGATGAGGAGTGGAGCAGAAGTGGGTGGAGGATATGGGGAGCGGCGATGACGATCTCTCACTAACCCTTCTCCTCTCCCTGCATTACACCCCGAAATCAGAGACACACAAAACAGCCTGCGCTTTGTGGAGAGCTGCCCCTGTTGGTGTCGTTAATCTGCTGAGTCCTCTTTGCTGTCCCGGAACCTGATGGGCTGATTCTCTATCTCTTTTTCCTCTGTGTCCATCTCCTCCGAAGATCTCAGTATCTCTTCCTATCTCTGTTCTCGCTCCCTATTACTCTGTTTGCCCCCAGCCTCCCTATTTCTCTCCTCTTACTCCTGTCTATAATAAACGGAAGAATCAGAGCAGGAGTTGGTCATCTGACTTGACGATCCTGGTCCGCCCTGCAATAAGATCCCGGTAAATTTTGTCGTGGACACAGCGCCACCTACAGTTCATGGGCCTCTGCCACGTGTCGAAGAGCGTTGGGCTTCTCCGTTTCTCCAGCGCCTGTATTAATTAACTGTTATCTCAAATAGGGCTGATCATTACCGGGGCCTTCTGTTTAACCTTGTCAATTAAATTGAGACTGCCACGCCTCTCGCTGTTCCAGGAGCGTCGGGCTCGGATGTGATGTCTCACTTTTCGTTGACGAATGAAGATGTTTCCGCGTTTCCGCGTTATGGTTGGACATAATGGCGTTAATGGAGTGTGGCGAGTGGTTTCACAAAGGTTTCTATGTTCCGTGTTTTTCATCCATTTGTTTCCCTTTTGATTTCCGAGGGGAGGGAGTGGAGTTTGAGGGTCGATATTTTTGTTCTGTTTTTAGCGGGTCAGCGGGATTGGGGGTTGGTGATCCGGATGCTGTTCCTTTCTGTGCGGTGCGGCGTTGATGTTTCTCTCCAAATGGCTTTTCTATTCTCCCCTGCTCTGGTTTCTGTCTCGGTAGGTGCACGGACGGGAAGGGGTGTGGAAGGCTATTGTCCCGGTCGACACCGAGACGACGAGGCTAGAAAGCAGGCCGGCACAGATGGGAAGGGCCAGGCGTCAGCTTGTGTGCGTGCTGTTCGATAACTCTACATCCTCTCCCTAAGAATCCTGTGCAGTAACTATCCTACCCCTGATGTGAGGTGGGTCTATGTTCTTCAGGAGTACCCATTCCGCTTTTAAATAAACAATAACATTTATTATTGGCTTTCTTGAATCTTGTTTCTGGGCATGGCGAACCCAAATATATTGGTCATATACTCAGTATACACATCTCCTCTCTCTGAATAATGTGCAGTAAATCCCGCCAGGCGCTGGAAATATTTCCCGCTTAATGCTCCTTAAGAGTCCAGGTGCGAACTCATTGGTGCCCTTGTACTTAGACAAATTTAAAAGAAGTTATTGTGCAGGCAGAATAGTGAAGGTTTGTTCATACACACTGACAGCAGGGAAATTTGTTTTTAGCTTAGAGTCATTTTATATCTTTTCCCGAGACTGATGCGGAATAAAACAACAACCTGAATAACAGAGTGATGTTAAACCTGACCCATCGTTTTCTGGAGATATGCGTTGCAAGTCTTTTTTTCTATACTCATAATGGTGAGTGTCTGGAATGAATGCCAGGGGCTCTGGCGCAGGCAGAGGCGATGGAGGATATTGGAATCCACATGCATATTGTGAGAATGGAGGAATGTGGACCCTCTGCGGGCAGATGGGATTGGTTCAGCTGAGCATTACATTACCCTTTCAACTGGGTCAGAACAAAGCAATGAGCAGACAGGCCTGTTCCTATTCTGTTCCTTTCTGGTTTGGTGAGGACACAGCTGGAGTACCGTGTGAATCTCTGGTCGCCCGCTCCAGAAAGGACGTAATTAACCAGGACAGGCGCGGTAAGGATTCAGGTCCTTTGTTACCGGGACGGGAGGACTCGAGTCAGGAGGAGACTGGATAGTGACTGTGCTCTGATCCCAAATATGAACGTGATGTAACAATGATTGTCACCTCCGCCGCAACAAATCCCACTGTCACGAAACATTTGTGGGGCAAATGAAAAAAGCTGTTCTTAGGCGGAAATCCTCGACATCATTCAGAAACTCCGTCATTGAATTGTGTTCGCTTTCCAAGGAGGGGCCTGATCAAGCGAAAAGAGTGTAAAGGGAGTGTATAGCACAAGGGAGATCGGGCACTTCGTATGAGGATCTGGGGCCTGCGCAGGTGACATTGCTGCCGCCTCTCGGCTGTGCTCAGTGCACGGCTTGATTGATCGACTGAAGCACCGAGGTGAACGGATATTTCACCGCGCTGATCACCTGCTCTCTGAATTTCGACTGAGTGACCGTGTAAATAAATGTGTTCGTGCAGCAGCTGAAATTCTTCAGCAAGGCTCCGACCATGTGAAAGATCCATTCAGAATCACTGAAATACATGAATCGTAATCCTTTGATCTCATAATACATGAAATTTAGCACCCACGTCATCCACAGGAGGATGAAGTTGCCGGAGAGGCTGAAGAGTAAAACCACAGACCTCCTCCGGCTCTCCATCTCGGGGTCCCTGCTGTTCTCCCCCTTGCTCTGACCCCTCAGCCCCTTACGGACACGACTGGCCACAACAATGTGCCTGAC
>JAUOBT010049346.1:0-10412 GCA_032362145.1 Hypanus berthalutzae
CCCGACCAACACACACTCCCGGGGTCAGACACAGAGAGCAGGTCCCTCCACACCGTCCCATCACACACTCCCGGGGTCAGAAGCAGATTGAAACTCCCCCCACACCGTCCCATCACACACTCCCGGGGTTAGACACAGAGTGAATCTCTCTCCACAGATCCCCTTCTCACACCCCCAGGGTCAGAAACAGAGTGCAGCTCCCTCCACACCGTTCCATCACACACTCCCGGTTTCAGACACAGAGAGAATCTCCCTCCACACCGTCCAATTACACACACTCCCGGGGTCAGACACAGAGTGAATCTCCCTCCACACCATCCCATCACACTCTCCCGGGGTCAGGCACAGATTGAATCTCTTTCAACACCGTCCAATCGCACGCTTCCGTGGCCAGATACAGAGTTTGTAGCCGCCTCACGTTCCGATAACACAGTAACCAGTAGAAAAGCAGCGCGAAAATCCCTCTTCACTCCATCTCTTGCCTCTCACCAAAAACCAGCACTTCAGCGTTCCTGTAGTCTCCAACAGTGTGTCTGTCTCAGAGACAATTAATGTGTGTGAGACCAGAGGTAGGACAGAGGAGGGAGGGGGAGGTGAGAGCGGGATGTGGACAGGCGGTGAGTTTGCAGTTACTGGGAGGAACTGGTGTGAAACCGCACGACCGGCCTGTACACACAGAAACGTAGAGAAGCTGAGAAACGAGAAATCGATTTCCGGTGGAATTGAGCAGAAATAACTCCAACGTTCTTCAAGGAGCTTGACCATGTGTCTCACCCCGAGAGTGTGTGATTGGACGATATAGAACATAGAACAGAAAACAACACTGCGCATTACAGACCCTTCAGCCCACGATGTTGTGCCTCCCATATCAACCAACAATTTAAATTCATGCATACAGCTGTCTATTAGACTCTTAAATTTCATTCGTGTATGTGCCTCCACCACTGACTCAGGCAGTGCTGACCACGCAGCAAGCAATCTCTGAGTATGTACCTTCCTCTAATACCCCCTTGATCTTTGCTCCCCTCACGTTAAAGCTATGTCCTCTTGCATTGAATAGTGGTGCCCTGTCCACTCTATCTATTTCTCTTAATATCTTGCATACCTCTACTAGGTCTCTTCTCATCCTCCATCTCTCCAGAGAGTAAATCTCTAGCTCCCTTAATCTCTGATCAGAATGCGTACTCTCTAAATCAGTCAGCATACCTGTAAATCTCCTCTGTTCCCTTTCCAATGTTTCCACATCATCCCTGTAGGGAAGCGACCAGAATTGGAGTAACACGCGACTCTTATACGCTATCCCTCGACTTATGAAAGCTAACAATCCACTGGATTTCGTAACTACACTGTGTACTGTGAGGCAACTTTCAGGAATCTCAGGACATGTACCGCAGGATCTCTCTGCTCCTCCACACTCCCATTATCCTGCCATTTACTTTGTAATCTGCCTTGGTGTTTCTCCCTCCAAAAGTGTACCGACTCACACTTCTCAGGGTTGAACGCCATCTGCCCACTTCTGCATCCTATCAATGTCTCTCTGCAATCTTCGTCAATCTTCTAAACTATCCACGACACCACCAACCTTTGTGTTGTCTGCAAACGTACCAATCCACCCTTCAACCCCCACATCCAGGTGGTTATTAATAATCATAAAAAGTAGAGATCCCCGAATCGATCATTGTGGGACACCACTAGTCACAACATTCCAATCTAAACTTACTCACTGTACCACAACGCTCGGTTTTCTGCAGCCAAGGCAATTCTTGAACCACCTGGACTTACTTCCCTAGATCCTATGACTTCTGACTTTCTGAATAAGCATATCAAGTGAAACCTTGTCAAAGTACATATAGATCAGATCCACTGCACTACCCTGATCTATATGACCGTCACGTCATCAAAGAACTCTATCAGGCTTATTGGGCACGATCTGCCCTTCTCAAAGCCATGCTGACTGCCCCTGAGCAGTCCATGATTCTCTCGGTGTCCATAAATACAATCTCTAACAATATTTTCAACCGCCTTCCCACCACAGACGTAAGGCTCACTGGTCTATAATTATCCAGACTATCCCTATTTACCTGTTTGAAGAAGGGGACAACATTCGCCTCCCTTCAATCATGCGGTACCATTCCCGTAGACGTCATCTATACCTAGCGACTGAATCTTCCTAACTTATTTCCCATGCAGGGCATTGTCAAAGGCTTTACTGAAGTCGGTGTAGACAACATCCACTGTCTTCCCTTCATCCACTTTCCTGGTAACGTCCTCGAAAAATTCTAATAGATTGGTTAAACATGACCTACTACGCACAAAGCCATGCTGACATTTTTCTAATAGGTGCCTGTCTGTTCAAATACTTCAAGATCCTATCTCTTAGTACCGCTTCCAATAATTTACCTGCTGCCCATATCTAACATACCGGCCTCTAATATCCCGACTTACTTATTGAGACTTTTTTTAAAGAACGGTACTGCATGTCCTCCAATCTTCCAGCACCTGACCCGTGGATATCGAAGTTTTAAATATTTCTGCCAGAGCCCCTGCAATTTCAACACTTGTCCCCCTCAAGGTCCGAGGAAATACCCTGTCAGGTCCTGGGGATTTATCTGCAATGGTTTGCCTCAAAACAGAAAACACCTCCTCCTCTTTAATCTGTATAAGTTCCGTGACCTCCCTACTTGTTTGCCCTGTTTTCATAGACTCCATTCCAGTTTGCTCAGTAAATACGGATGCAAAAAAAAACATTTCATATCTCTCTCATTTCTTTTGGCTCCATACATAGCCGACCACTCTGATCTTCAAGAGGACCAACTTTATCCATTACTATCTTTTTTTTTCTAAGATACCTGTAGATACTCTTAGGATTAGCCTTCACCTTGACTGCCACGGTAACATCATGTCTTTTTACAGCCCTCCTGATTTCTTTCTTAAATATTTTCTTACTCTTCTAATAATCCTCAAGGATGTTATTTCCACCTTGTTCCGTATACATGCTATCCATCTCTCTCTTCCTCTTTATCATAGTTCCAATATGCCTCTAGAACAAAAGTTCCTTATTCTTATTCAAGTTTTCCAACGGAAAGGCACTAAGACCCAAGCAGTTTGGCACCGGTGTCGTCGCAGAGCAATGTGTTGTTAAATGCCTTGCTGAAGGACACAACACGCTGCCTTAGCTGAGGCTTGAACCAATGGCCATCAGATCACTAGACCAATGTCTTATCCACTAGGCCACGCGCCAACACTTTCAGCCTTAACCCATGCCCTGTTCTTTTTATCCCCTAGCATCAGCGTAAAACAGCCTGGTTGCATTCACTCCATCTATACCCATCATTATTTTATATACCTCTATCAAATCTCCCCTCATTCTTCTACGCTCCAGGGAATAAAGTCCAAACCTATTTAACCTTTCTCGTTAACTCCGTTTCTCGAGTCTCGGCAATGTCCTTGCAAACCTTCTCTGCACTCGTTCAACATTATAAATATCTTTCATGTAATTCGGTGACCAAAACTGCACACAATACTCCAATTTTGGTCTTACCAATGGCTTATCCAACCTCACCATTTCATCCCAACTCTCATACTCAGTACTTCGATTTATAAAGGCCAATGTACTAAAAGCTGCTTTACAACACTATCTACTTGTGAGTCCCTCGAAGGTGTATAAAAAGAGTTAGAAAATACTTAAGAAAGAAATCAGGAGGGGTAAAAGAAGACATGAGGTTACTTTGGCAGTCAGGGAGAATGATGATCCTAAGAGCCTCTATAGGTATGTTAAAAGCAAAAGGATAGTAATGGATAAAATTGATACTCTTGCAGATCAGAGTGGTCGGCTATGTATGGGACCAAAATAACTGGGAGAGATATTAGCTGTTTTTTTTGCATCAGTATTTACTAAGGAAATTGGGGAATTGTGTACCTGTATCCCCAGATCCCTCTGTTCTACAGCACTCCTCAGTGTCCTACTATTTACCCTGTATGTTCCAGCTTGATTTTCCCATCCAAAATGCAACATCTCACACTTGTCTGTATTAAACTCCATCTGCCATTTTCTAGTCCGTTTCTCCAGCTGGTCCAAATCCCTCTGCAAGCTCTGAAAACCTACCTCACTCTCCACTACATCTCCAATCTTTGTATCATCAGCAAATTTGCTGATCCAATTACCTCATTATCTTCCAGATCAATGATACAGATGACAAATAACAATGGACCCAGCACTGATCCCTGTGGCACACCACTAGTCACAGGCCTCCACTCAGGGAAGAAATCATCCACTACCACTCTCCGGCTTCTCCCATTGAGCCAATGTCGAGTCCAGATTTTGCATACCTCGCAACTGATTCTCCTAAACTAACCTCCTATGTGGGACCTTGTCAAAGGCCTTATTGAAGTCCATCTCTGCGGGCCATTCTCTCTCACTCTAATTCCCTCTCCACGGTACCTCTCCCACCCCCAGCTCTCGCTTCCTCTCTTTTTTAGCTGTTCAGCTTGTGTTTTTTTGCGTCGGTCTGACTCAGTTGTCAAAACCGGATTCCTCTGACAACGGTTGCTTCTCCTTCCTGAGCTCAGACACGCAGAGGATCCTCTACAGGATAGACGACCGCGAGGCTTCCATGAATAAGAAACGCACATATACAGACTCAGGGGCAGCTTCCCGAGGTGAGTGGGGCAGAAAGACGGAGAGAGGGAGTTTCAATTCGAGTCTGACTCCGAGAGCGTGTGTTGGATAGTGTGGATGGAAACCCCCTCTGCGTTAGACCCCGGGGGTTTGTGATGGCACATTGGGGAGGGAGCGTCACTCTGTGTTTAAACCCAGGACTTGTGAGACGCTGCACAGGGAGATTCACTGTGTGTTTGTCCCCGGAAGAGTGTGACGGGCCGGTGTGGAGTGAAGATCACTCTGTGTTTGACTGGGTCCATGATGAGTGAGCATCAGCCAATTTCTGAAACTGATGTACCTTACGTGGAGCCTAAAGCCTAGATCCTAACTGTGTCCCAGGTCCGTAGAGATGGAAGTCAGTTTCATCGTTGTTGCCTTGACTGTGGTCATGTAATTTGTCCATTCCTGTGGAGAAATCTCAGGGCAAATTTAAAGCTGACCCTAATGATTCGCTGTTTGAGAATATGTCAGAGGGAACGCGCAGGACAGGATACAAGGAGGGAGCAATGTGAGGGGGTGGGGACGGCAGTGACGCTGGCGTGCTTTGGGAAGGGTGGCGTAGAGCGACCGGCTTAGGAGGGCATTATCGAGGCACCATTGTGGAGTCGGGTGCAGAGAGTGTGATGTGAGAGGACGGAATGTCATGGGGGGCAGTGTTGTGGAGTGGGGTGCAGAGAGTGTGCTGTGGGAGGACGGAATGTCATGGGGGGCAGTGTTTTGGAAATCCCGTGTTCGGGGCGGTGGAGTGGAAGGGTAACTGATGGGGAAGCGCTGAGACGGGGAAAGGAGGGAGCGCGGTGGGATGGCAGGTGAATAAGGAGTGCCGTGGGAAGAATGCTGCTCAGAGAGGGCAATGAGAGATGCGGTGATGAGGGAGCCCCCTAAAATATATTACTGATCCCCTGTCGTATTTTCCATCTCCTCCCCGCTCACTCTGCACAAATCTTACCTCTTCCCCCAATCTGCCCCTTTTCCTCTCACACTCATTCTTCTGTTTCCCCTCTCTTCTCCCCTATCCATCTTTTCCCATCTCATCCACTCTCCCCTCTCTTGTCCCAACTCTTGCCCTTGTCCCTCATTACCCCCTTTCTTTACCCTCTAACTATTCTCCCCAGATTGCTCTGTCTCATCCGTTCCTCTCTAACGCACTCTCCCCTATCTATCCCTCCTTGAACCTCTCTCGCTTCCGTACCCCCTCTCTCCCTGCCGTCTTTCACGCTCTGTCCTACTATTCCGTCACTCCCACTCTCTCCCTTTCGCTCCCTCTTTCCCTACTCTTTTGCCTTCCTATCGCGTAATTATTCTGTCCGCTCTCGATCTCCCAGCATCTCTCTGCCCCTTTTTACCCATTAACTCTTCCCTCTCTCATTGCATATTTTCTTAATCTTCTCCCCTCTGTGACCTTCTCCCGGACTCCCACTCTGGCTCTACCTGTGCACTCTTTCCCTCACTCTCTCACTCCTTTTGACTCTTCCATCTTCTCCCCCCAACATTTGTCCATTCTGTACTTTCTACTCTCTCACCCCTCTGTCTCGCCTCTCAATCCTACTCTCCGCACTGACTACCTCACTCCCCTCACCTCAGTTTACCCCTTTCTCTCCTATTTCACCTCGTTCTCTTTCCCCAATTCTGCTCCATTTTCCCACCCATCGCCACTCTTCAGTCACCCACTCTCTGCAACTCAATCCATCCATTTCATTATCTCTTTCGTTGTACTTGTCACGCTTCCCTCTCATGCCTCTGTCCCTTCTTCCCTTTCGCTGTCCCCAGCCCTCTCCCCCCACCGTCTCCGTGATCTCTTCCCTTCCCTCTACACCTCACTGTCCCCGATTCTCTATCGCGCTATCTCATACTTGTCTATCTCTCTCTCGCAGACGATCTGACCTCCACCTACACCGAGCTGAACATTCGGAAAGTCGAACGCCTCAGCAATACACAAGCAGGTCAGTGATGCAACAACGACGTCATTCTGGAGGGCGTACATGTCATACTCCCAAATGCCCTTGTGTGTAATGCATTCGTCTCCACCAATTCCCTGGCAGCTCGTTCCACAGACTGACCACCATCTGGGTAACAAATGGTTGTCAATCGGCTCACCAGTTGAATCTATTTCCCCTGTCTCCTTATACCTGTGCACTCAGGCCCTCGATTGTCCAGGTCCAGGGAAAATAATTGCGCACATTCACTCTGTCTGTGCTCCTCGTGGCTTCATATACCCCTGAAAGGCCACCCCTGCGCTACAAGGAATAAAGTCGCAATCAACCCAACCTCTTTCCCTAACTCAGTCCCCGGACTCCCGGCTACGTCGCTGTAAATCTCCCCGAGCACTCATCTCCAGTTCGATGGCATCTTTCCGGGAACAGGGCGACCAACACTGAACTCCATACTCCACGTGTGACCTCACCGACGTCCTGTACGACTGCAACATGACCACCTTATTCTTGTACGCAATAACCAATAGGCAATGGACAATAGGTGCAGGAGTAGGCCATTCAGCCCTTCGAGCCAGCATCGCCATTAATTGCGATCATGACCCGTTCATCCCTACTCTTTGTTTCCTGTCTGCCAACCTATTTTCTATCCATGTTAGTACTCTACTCCCAATGCCATGTGCTCTAATTTTGCCCACTATTCTCCTATGTGAGACCTCATCAAAGGCTTTCTGAAAGCTCAGGTGCACTACATCCACTGGCTCTCCTTGTTCATTTTCATAGTTACATCCTCAAAAAATTCCAGAAATTAATCAAGCATGATCACCCCCCCTTCATCCATGATGACTCGACCGATCCTGTTATTGATATCCAAATGTGCAGCTATTTCATCTTTTATAATTGACTCCAGCCTTCCCCACCACTGATACCGCTGGACTGCCGTATGCCCGGCGGGGGTTCTGCACCTTCCTACCAGATGCCTCCGTCGGGCAGGTACTGCCCGATTGCCGTATGATTGCCGGGGTTCTGCCTCCATATCCATGCTCCCCCTGTCCGAGTCCAAGGTCCGCGGCTGCCCGTGTTCCCGCTGTCCAAGTCCAAGGACCGCGGCGATCCCAGTTCCCTGTTTCCAAGTCCCAAGTCCGCGGCGATCCTGGTCCATAGTCCTCCGAGTCTGAGGTTCGTATTCCTCTTTGTCCTCGGTTTTCCGATCTTCTGTGTAGCGAGTAAGAATGCTATTTTATTGTACCAATAAAAAAGTGTTTGTGTCCTTCCCCAGCACCCTTGTCCCCACAGCTTGACACGCCCAACCTCCTCTGCCCACCTATCTGTCCTCTTGATTGAATGTATACGCTTGAACATGGCCCTCTTGCAGCCATGCCCATGTTATTCCTATAACATCATACTTGCCAATTTCCATCTGAGCCTCAAGCTCGTCCGCTTTATTTCCTATAGTTCGTGCATTCATGTATAATACTTTTCATCTATCACTCTCCTCGCTTCTCACATCGATCCCTATTGCACTTGGCCATACGCTCCGATCCCTTCCTGAGTGTTCTGCCCCTTTAATTCTGCTGTCGTTCTTACGTTTACTTATTCACTCTTTCCCTTTAACTCCATCCTGGTATTTCCAGTTCGCCCCCCCACCACAACTGAGTAGTTTAAACACACCCGTGTTGCAGTGGCAATCCTACCTGCCAGAATGCTGGCCCTCCGCTTGTTAAGGTGCAAACCGTCCCTTTCCTTCTTCTCCACCCACACTGCCTGTTGAATTCTTCTCCTCGTTCTGTCGCCTCATTCTCTACCATTCTCCAGCCGAGCTCATTCATCCCTCACCCTAGTTCCCCTGTCCATCCATCCCTCTATCGGCTGCTCTGTCTCCACCTCTCTCTCTACTCACTTCCTCATCTCCCTCAAATTGAGTCTCCGTCTCTCACTCAGCGCCACCATTCTCTTCCTGTCCCTTGTCCTTCTGTTTGTCTCTCTCCCACATTCTCTTGCTTTGTTTCTTAGATGGACTGGACCCCACCTACTCTCAGCTGAACCTTCGCCAAAATGAAGTTCTCATCGCTAAGGAAGAAGATCATCCTCTTGCGTCGGGACGAGGAGGTCAGGCAGGTCAGAGTTCACGTTGATGACGTCATTCTGGTGTCACGTGAAAAACGCGCAAGTGTACAAGTGATAATGCACTTGCATCGACCATTTCCTCTGGCAGTTCCTTCCACAGACGGAACACCGTTTTTAAAACAAAAATTGTCATCCTGGTCCACAGTTAAATCTCTTTCTGCTATCACCTCGGAACTGTGCGCTCTGTTTCTCAATTCTCCAAGTCTATAGAAAATGACTCTGCGCATTCACCTTGTCTGTGCTCCACGTGGTTATATAAACCTCTGTAAGTCACCTATGAACTCCAGGGTATAAAATCTTAATCTGCCTGGTTTCTCTCCATAACTCAGTCCCTCGAGCCTCGTCAATATCCCTGTAATGCTCTCTCTGCAATCTTTGCTGCTCAGTGGCATTTCACATGGAGCAGGTGGTCAAGAAATGAACACTATACTCCAGGGTTCTGTACAACAAAGTCCTGCACAAAAGCAAAGTGACCTCTCGACTCCCGTACTCAAAGCCTTGATTGATGAAGGTGCAATCTTCAGCGCCCTATCCGCCATTGACATTAATTTCTGGGAAATGTTTTCGTGTAGCCGTGTAGCTATTTATTCTCTAATACTTCCCAGAGATCCTCCTCTTCACTGTGACTGTCTCACGCTGTTTGTCTTCCTGAAACACAGCAGCTTGCACTTACCCAAATTAACTTGCATAACAAGAAAAACTGAAAACTAAACCTACCTTGACTCGCCCGTTTCCGCCTAAGATCGTTGAGCCAAAGTCCTGAAGCCTTCACTCTGCTCCCGGCCACTCCACTGCCAGCTGTATAAGGCTGTGTCCTTTCTAAATCTTCCCGGCACAACTCACCGACGTCACACGCCTGCGCAGTCCCGTCTCTCTTAACTCCGATGAGAAGAAGAAAAAAAAATCAAAATGGCTGCCTCCGAACTCCCGTTCTGACCCTCCGACTTCTTCTCCAAAAGCAACACTGCCATGAAGTGCTCGGTTTGTAACTGGCATCTCTCCTGTCTGCAATGTATGTGAGTGGCCCGGATGACAGTTCAGATGAGTCGTTTGGTCCGTTTGCAGATGATACGAAGATGGGTGGTGTTGTGGATCGTGTAGAAGACCTTACAAGAATCCAGTGGGATATGGATTCGTTACAGATATGGGTTGCAGAAACGGCAGATGGAGTTTCACACAGACAAATGTGAAATGTTGCACCTTGTTAGGTCAAATGTTAAAGAGATAGTGCACACTGAAAACCAAGACCCTAAACTGTTTTGATTAGCAGAAGGAGATTAGGGGCCAAAGTCGTTATCCGTGGGTACCCTTTCTGGGGTGTTAAACCAGGCATATAACATGCTTGACTTTATCTTTGGGGGCACGGTTTCAAAAATTCCGGAATTTATGTTGCACGTTATCAAAATTTCTGATTAGGCTGCATCCGGCGTATTGTATACAGTTCTGTTCACCACATTATTGGGAGGATTAGAAGGCCTTGGATAGCCTCCGAAGATGTTGAGCGGGAGATCCGACAGAGGTTTCTAAGATCACAAGAGGCACAGACTGAGTCGACAGACTGTACCTTTTACCGAAGTCGAAATATCTCATATTATTTCTTATATCTCGTATCCTCTCAGATTGAGAGGGGATCTGATTGAAACGTTTAAGATAATTAAAGGATTTGATAGGATTGAGGCAGGAAATATGTTCCA
>JAUOBT010049385.1:0-15539 GCA_032362145.1 Hypanus berthalutzae
TTTGCGAAGGTAAATATCAGGTTTTTGTATCTGTGGTTCCGCCATTTTGATGTCGTCCGGGATGACTCCGGTAGCAATAAGCGGGCTGATCATTCTTCACTGGTGTTGTCGAACTAATTCCAATTTATGTCGTGATTATTCTCGTCATGTTGGAATTGTATTTCCTGTTCTCGTACTTCTCCTGTGATGTTAATTAAATACTAACAACAAGTGCATATGTAGTCCGGTCTCAGCTCAACTATTCGAACGAGTCGAGTACATTTGTTTTGTGTGAGAGAAAATGATGTCGTCAGGACTGTACAAATCCGGACCAGAAACGTCGAGAATTTTCTTTCCCCACAGATGATGATTGTCACGCTCAGTTCCACTATAGTTTGTTTTTATTTGTTCCTGCATCCAGCATTTGCAACAATTCATTAATAGCGCAATATGTCACCGAATCAGTCCTGTCATATCGCCCGCCAAACACTTTCTATACAAGTACCTCGGTAAATGTTCCCTCTCCAGTCTTTTGAATTACTTAGTCCCTCATGTTTTCAGTTTTTAATGTTCTTTCTCTTAATGCCGAGAATTTATCTTCCCTGACAGATGATGCTCATGCTGCCGAAATGTTCCGGGTTCCAGCATTTCCAGCTGTCGATTAGTAGTGTCATACAGCTCGGAAACAGTTCTCCCTCCCCCACCCCTACCAAAAGAAAGGAGACAATAAAGGCCCATGACAACCAATATGACACACACACACACACACACACACACACACACAAAGTCGCAAATCCATGGCAAATGGTAGGGCATTGAAGAATGCAAAAGAACATGTAGAATGATCTAGGAATAATGTTGCATAGTGTCCTGAAAGTGGAATCTTTTGTGGATAGTGTGGTGAAGAAAGCTTTTGGTATGCTGGTCCTTTTAAATCAGAGCATTGTGTATTGGAGTTTGTATGTAATATTAAAATTGTAGAAGACATTGGTAAGGCCGAATTTGGAGTATTGTATACAGTTCTGGTCACCGAATTATAGGAAAGATGTCAACAAAATAGAGAGAGTACAGAGAAGATTTACTAGTATGTTACCTCGGTTTCAGCACCTAAGTTACAGGGAAAGGTTGAACAAGTTAGGCCTTTATTTTTTGAAGCGTAGAAGGTTGAGTGGGGACTTGATAGATTATTTAAAATTATGTGTTGGATGGATACAGTTGACGTGGATAGGCATTTTTCAAATGAGAGTAGGGGAGATTCAAACAAGACGATATGAGTTGAGAATTGGGGGCAAAGTTTAGGGGTAACACGAAGTGGAATGTCTTTACTCAGAGTGGTAGTTACGAGCAACCAGCTTCCAGTAGAAGCGGTAGTGGTAGAGGCAGGTTCGGTATTGTCATTTAAAGTAAAACTGGATAGGTATATGGACGGAAAAGGAATGGATGGTTATGGGCTGAGTGCGGGTCAGTGGGACCAGGTGAGAGTAAGCGTTCGGCACGGACTAAAAGGGCCGAAATGTCCTGTTTCCGTGCTGTAATTGTTACATAGTTATATGGAAACAGGGAAACTGCTCTATTTATGGAATTTGGATTATGTGGACCAAATAACGAACATAGAGTATGCACCTGGCCATCTAAAGATGGTTTGATTCTGACTTTAGAATATTTTTGATCCATTATTATTACTGGCTGTATTGTTCGCACATACAATTAACTTCCAACATGGATGTGCAATAAGTTCAGTAAAAAATAATTTACCAGAAATGAATAAATACGGTGCATTCCGATGGTGGACGCCAGGATATCCCTCGGAGTACAGATAGTAACCCAACGATTTCGGACCCTGATATATGCTGAACATAATATGATTTGACTGTACATTGTTATAATTTTCTTTGCCATGTTTTCTGTTCACATCTTTATCAGGTCACAGAACTGCAAGATTGGTGTCCGGAAAAGACGAATGTTCGGGAAGACTAGAGTTGCAGTTTGGTGAATCCTGGGGAACGGTGTGTGACCTGCACTGGAATATGAATAATGCCAACGTGGTGTGCAATCACCTTCAATGCGGAGTCGCTGTTTCTGTGATGGGGGGTGCTTATTTTGGAGAGGGAACCGGGACCGTATGGAGCAGAGTCCTTGAATGTAAAGGTAATGAGTCGAGCCTGTGCGACTGCCCATATTCTTCAAGGAATGATCGTTGCAACCACAAGAAGGATGTCAGTCTGAAATGTTCTGGTGAGTAACCGGTTACTGAACAAATCAATATTAAGCTTTGATTGCAATTTGAAGGCAGAAATCAGTTATCAATAATTCTTCCTCTTCAGGAATTAATTGTGTCAATACTGTATCGTTCGATATTGCTTTGATATGAAAATATGAACATGGAACAACTGTTCTTAAACTGAAAAGAATGCAACAAAGGGTTGGGAATAATCAGTTACAGGCTCCCAGAACTAGACAGCTTTAACTAAAATAAACTTTCGACAAGGTTCGATGATATTAACTAAAGATGACTGACAGCTTGGGTAATAAAATTGCAGGACAGGGCATTATGTCACAGTATTTCTCCAAGGATGGGTATTCTACAAATAGATTGAATGCTGATCGTCGAATTCGGCCGGCTAAAAGGGCCGGGAGATAATTGCTTTACACAGAGAAAGTTGTGCCTATTGTACTATCAGCCTGTGTAAACAACAGAGAGAGAGATATTTATGTGGTTTGACACACAGAGGAACAGTTACCTGAGCAGGAAATATTTGGTTTCTGTGCTGGGGGCAGCTTACTTTGGAGAGGGAGAAGACCCTGTATGGAACAAAATCCTTGCATGTCAAGGTAATGAGTCGAGCCTATGCGATTGTCCATATTATTTAAGGGCTCATCATCATTGCAACCACAAGAATGATGTCAGTCTGACCTGTTCTGGTGAGTGTCGAGTTTCAGGGGAAAAAAAATCAATATTAAGCCCTGATTGTATTTTGAAGACAGAGTTCACTTATCAATAACTCTTCCAAATAATGTTTCATAAATTACATTGGTGCAGTATCATTTGCTATTATTTTGATGTAAACTTGACCGACAATAAAGTGGAGGGGGGAGATAGTTGAAGATTTACTATAAAGCAACATTAATGACTGAGTGCAATGTGGGGTTCTGAAGGAGGAAATTTAGAATACCTGTAATTGGAAACTTTAAAAGAGATGAGGAAAAGAATCTCCTATCAAAACTTGACTAATAGGTTGATAAATTACGATGGCGTTGAGCAATGAGTTAGCATATTAACAAAGTACTTGGGCATTATTCACCGATTTACTTAGTTATGTTACTACACAAAAAAATGAATATTGCACCACGGAGGAGGGAAATTGTCCAGCGGATCTTATGGACGGACGAGACGGTAGCACATACTACAGGCGGTATAACGTTTAGAAAGGAATGCAAATAAAATACATGAAGATAAGTACTCAAAAGTATGTTATGATTTTATAGGTTTGTAAGGAAGTAGTGTCGTGGTCCAGTCCTGGGTCCGCGTTCCGTTTCGCAGTCCGTTGGCTCCGGGCTCCCGGTCCTCCGGCTGTCCCTTGTTTCGGTTGGACTAAACCATAAACACCTAATGCTCATCTCATTGGCTGGGAATATAAGTGGCCCTGGGATTGTGTGTATTTAGGGAGTCGTCTTGTCAAGCATCCCTGGCAAGACTCTCAAGGAGCAAATGGCTGGCGAAAGGCTGGTACGGCCACTAGCCATCTTTCGGCTGCGTTGGAGAACCTTTGCTTCTTGGAGTCTTGCTGTCAGTAGTCGGTGCTGTCATTGCGGTATGGATTCGGCCGTTTCCCGGGGTAGCTGGGCCACTCCTAGCTAGGTAGCGATCCGGATATTTCCGTAGCCAGCCAAGAATGCTGGCCGTAACGGCTACTCGGAGCAGATCCGATGCAGAAATGGAACAGTCTGTCGTCCTTCGTTGTTTGTGTCTTCATGTCCTCGCCCCTTGGGATAAGTCAGACCGCTCTGCTGTTGCCCTGCGGGGAAATCTGTCTTGTTTTGTCCTCACCTCCATGGGATAAGTCAGGCCGTTCTGCCGTTACCCGACGGACGGTCATGCCCCACATTTGTGTGGAGTGAAAGTTCAGTCCCGGCTTTCGAAGGAGAAGTCCCGGCTCTATGTGTATGTCCTGTCCAGTCTCATGTTATTGTCTTGTTAAAGATGGGTCCTGGCTTGTCGAAAGAGAAGTTCTGTCTCTATTTTTATGTGCAGTCCTAGTCTGCCTCCAAGCTCAAACCAAGCCTTGAACCCAGCCTCAAGCCTCAAGCCAAGCCTCGAACCCAGCCTCAAGTATCTAGCCAAACCTCAAGACACCTCGTCTCTAGGAAAGCATAGTCACGTCTTCGCCTGCGTTTGTGTGTCCGAGCCCGAGGCAAGACACAGATTCTGGGTCCTTGTCCTGTCTCGGGCTCGGGGTCCATCCCAGGCTCCTTGCTCTGAGTCCCATGTCCTGCCCTGTTCCTAGTACTGCAGTGACTGCGTCCTGCATTTGGGTCCTGATACACCCCCGTACGACAAGTAGTTTGTTCAAGCAGCACTCTGAAATTGAATGGGAAGCAAATGGCGATATTTTCAGAAAACAGTATTCAAGTGAATTCAGAAGCCATATCATAACAGAAGATAAACATAAAAATCTACAGCAATTGAATACCCTTCAACCCGCAATGTTGTACCGACCATGTAACAGATTCTAGAAGCTGCCTAGAATGTTCATAACGCAGAGCCCTCTGTTTTTCTGCCCTCTATGGATCCATCTGAGAATCTCTTAAAAGACCGTATTTGTATCCCCTTCTACCACCATCGCAAATAGTGCATTCCACTTCATCCGGCACGCTCTGTGTGAAAATACTCTCGCTGACATCCTCTAGGACCACTTCCAAGCACCTTAAATCTATGCCCCTTAGTGCTACCCATTTCAGCACTGGGAGAAAAAGCCTGGCTATCCACACGATCAATGCCTTTCATCGTCTTATACACCTCTGTCAGGTCACCTCTATTCCTCGGTCTCTTCAATGAGAAACCGGTAAGTTCATTCAACCTATTCTCATAAGACATGTTCTCTAATCAAGGCAGCATCATTGGAAATCTACTCTGCACTCTCTCTATTGCAGCCACATACTCCATGCAGAAATAGAGCGTGTATAAAATGATGAGAGGCATTGATCGTGTGGATAGTCAGAGGCTTTTTCCCGGGGCTGAAATGGCTAACACGAGAGGGGACTGTGTTGAGGTGTTTTGAGGTTGTTACAGAGATGTCAGTTCTCAGCATTTTACGCAGAAAGTGGTGAGTGCATGGATTGGGCTGCCGGCGACAGTGATGGAGGCGGGTACAATAGGGTCTTTTAAGAGACTCCTGGGTAGGTATATGGAGATTAAAAAAGTAGAGGGCTATGGTTACTGTGGGCAATTTTTAAAGTAAGGACATGCTCGGCACAGCTCAGTGAGCTGAAGAGGCTGTATTGTGTTGTAGGATTTTTATGTGCTATGTTCAATGATGTGACCTGAACTGAACACAGTACTCCAAGTGGGGCCTAACTGTCTTGTATTGATTTAACATGAACTCACGACTATTGAATTCAAATTAGAGTGAAAGAAAACAATAAAATAGTTCAAATAAAACTAAATATTCTAAACTCTCACAAAATGCTGATAACTGATAAGAAACAGATTAAACGCGAATGTCCAAAGAAGGTATCATCTGCAGATTCCGGGGATCAAGCGAATGCACACAAAAGTACACATAGGGTCATGACCGGGAACGTCGCATGTTTACTCTTTTTCCATAGATGCTGGATGGACGCCAGAGTTCCTCCAGCAATTTGTGTCACTCTTTTGAGACAAAGCCATTTAACAACCAAACCGCTGCCTTTCATCACTACTGCGACAATCGAGTACAAATAATTTACTAGTTAATATTTAATATCTAGATGCTTGGAAAATGTTGAAGACATTACCCCTTTCTTGGAAAAAGAACGGCGAAAGATAGGTTATTCAGAAAAGTGTCAAAAATTGAAGACGTCGTTTGTGTCACGTCATTTCCAAGCATCAATCTACTGCATTAGTGAGGAATGCAATTAGGTCGAAACCCTGTGTACCATTACCATCGGAGTTTCCCGCTGTAGAACCGAGCAGAACACATGTCCGCATTGATCATGCATAGAGGCAAAAAATCAGAAGCCAATAACATTGTCATTAATGGAACACAAAATGCCGTATGAATTCCCTGCAAATTACGATCAGGCCGGGGAATATTGATAACGTCATTGCGAAACCATAAGTCGAACCTAGTAGATATAGGAACAGAAATAGGTCATTCAGTCCATCGAATCTGCTTTCTCATTTCATTATGTCTGATCCATTTTCCTCTTTGGCCCTGAACCCCTTCTTTCTCCCCATATCCCTTCACGCTCTGACTGGTGAAGAATTTGTCAAGCTCTAACTTAATTATACCCTAAGAGTTGAACTCCACAGCAGGCTGAAGCAACGAAGCCCGCTCGCTAGCTAAATAAATGCTCTTTCATCTTCGTTCTAAAGGGACAGCCCTCTATGCTAACGCATTGACTTCTAGTCTTCGACTATCACACCTCTCCACATCGACTCAATCGAGAATGTTCAATATCGATTTCATTTGGGTCAACCAATAAGGGTTCAGAATAAGCTTCAGAATTTGAGTGAGCACAGGCCCAGAACCATCAAAAACTCTTCATACAATAAGCCTTTAAATCTGGGAATTATTTTCCTAGAACAGGTCATTAAGCCTCTGAGCTAGAGGTGGGGAAGTTCAGAGTTGGAGAAGTTACTGGAAGATACTTTAATGGCAAGGATCTGCAGGCTAGAGACCAGCATTCTGGCAGGCAGGTTTGCCACTGCTACTCTGGTGTGTTTCAACTAAGTACTGAGGCCGTGGGGGTGTGGGGGTGTGGGAGACGAACTGGAAATATAAAGATGAAGTTAAAGGGAAAGACAGAATAGGAAAAGTTAAGAAACACAACGGAATTAACGGGACAGAAAACTCAGGAAGGGATCACAGAGTATGGCCAAGTGCAATAGGACTCGATGTGAAAGTTGAGGGGAATATTGGATTAAAAGTATTCTACGTGAATACAGGATGTGTAAGAAAAAATGTGGATGAGATTGAGGCTGAGTTGGAACTTGGCAAGTATGATTTTGTAGGAATAACAGAGGCATAGCTGCAAGAGGAGCAGGACTGGGAAAAATATTCAAGGGTATGCGTCCTATCGAAAGGACAGAAATGTGGGCAACGGGGTTGGGGCTTCTCTGTGAGTGAGGAATGAAATTCAGTCTCCTGCGAGGGGTGACACAGAGATGTAGAGTCAGTATGGACCGAACTGAGAAATTGTGAGGGCAAAAAGACCATAATGGGAGTTATATATCAATCAGTAGCCTGGAGATAGGGTGCAAGTTGAATCAAGAGTTAAAATTAGCATGTCTCAAAGCTAATGCTGCGGTTGTTAATGGGCGATTTCAGCATGCAGGTAGACGGGAAAATCGGGTTGGTATTGAAGCCAATGGAAGGGAGTTTGTGGAGTGCCTCCGGGATGGATTCTAGAGCAGCTTGTACTGGAACCTACTAGGTAGATGGCAATTCTGGATTTATTATTCTGTAATAAATCGGATTTGATAAGGGAACTCGAGGTAGTGACCATAATATGATGAGTTTTATTCTACTTTTGAGAAGGAGAAGGGAAAATCGGAAGTGTCAGTATTGCAGTTGAACAAAGGGGACTATGGAGCCATGTGGGAACAGGTGGTCAAAGTTGACAGGAAAGATACCCTATCAGGGATGACAGTGGAGCAACAATGGCAAGTATTTCTGGAAACAATACAGAAGGTGTAGGATCAATTCATTCTGAAGAGGAAGAACGATTATAAGGGGAGTAAGGGGCAACCGTGGCTGACAAGGAAAATCAAGTACGATATTAAAATAAAAGAAAAGAAGTATAAAATAACAAAGATGAGTTGGAAGCCAGGAGATTGGGAAACTTATAAAGAGTAGCAGAAGATAACTAAAAAGACAATACGGGGAGAAAAGATGAGGAACAAAGAATATATCAATAATATAAAGCAGGATAGTCAAAGCTTCTTTAGGTATGTGAAGGTGAAAAACAAATTTTTAAGATCAAAGCTGGGCCCTCGAAGACAAAAACGGGTGAATTCACTCTGGGGAACAAGGAAATGGCAGGCGAATTGAACGTGTACTTTGGATCTGTCTTCACAAGGGAAGACACAAATAAACACACAGATGTATCAATGGCTGGAGAACCTAGGGTAACGGAGGAATTGAAGGGAATTCACATTAGGCAGAAAATGGTGTTGGGTAGACTGATGGACTGAAGGCTGATAAGTCCCCACGGCCGGATCGTCTGCATCCCAGTGTACTTAAAGAGGTGGCTCCAGAAATCGTGGACATATTGGTAATAATTTTCCTATTTTCTATAGATTCAGGATCTGTTGCTGTGGATTGCAGGTTAGCTAATGTTATCCCACTTTTTAAGAAAGTAATGAGAGAGAAAACAGGGAATTATAGACCAGTTATCCTGACGTCAGTGGTGGGGAAGATGCTGGAGTCAATTATAAAAGATGAAATAGCGGTACATTTGGATAGCAGTAAAAGGATCGGTCCGAGTCAGCATGGGTTTACGAAGGGGAAATCATGCTTGACTATTCTTCTGGAAGTTTTTGAGGATGTATCTATGAAAATGGACGAGGGATAGCCAATGGATATAATGTACCTGGACTTTCAGAGGGCCTTTGATAAGGACCCACATAGGAGATTAGTGGGCCAAATTAGAGCACATGATATTGGGGGTAGGGTACTGACATGGGTAGAAAATTGGTTGGCAGATAGGAAACGAATTGTAGGAATGAACTGGTCCCTTTCAGAATGGCATGCAATGACCAGTGGGATACCGCAATGCTTGCTTCAGGGAGAGCAGCTATTTATAATATACATTAATGATTTAGATGAAGGGATTAAAAGTATCATTAGCAAATTTGCAGATGACACAAATCTGGGTGGCAGTGGAAATGTGAGGCGGATGCTATGATAATGCATGTTGATTCGGACAGGTTGGGTGAGTGTGCAGATGCTTAGCAGATGCAGTTTAATGTGGATAAATCTGAGGTTATCCAATTTAGTGGTAGGAACAGGAAGGGAGATTACTATCTGAATGGTGTCAAGTTAGGAGAAGGGGAAGTACAACGATATCTAGGTGTCCTCGTTCATCAGGCACTGAAAGTAAACATGCAGGTACTGCAGGCAGTGAGGACAGCTAATGGCATGTTGGCCTTCAGAGCAAGGTGAGTTGAGTATAGGAGCAAAGAGGTCCTTCTGGAGTATTGTGAATAGGATTGGTCTCCAAATTTGAGGAAGGATATTCTTGCTATTGAGTGAGGGCAGCATAGGTTCACGAGGTTAATTCCCGCGATGGCGGGATTGTTATATGTTGAAACTCTGGGGCGACTTGGCTTGTATACACTGGAATTTAGAAGGATGACAGGGTATCTAATTGGCACATATAAGATTATTAAGGGATTGGACACGCAAGAGGCAGGAAACATGTCCCCGATGTTGGGGGAGTACAGAGGCAGATGTTACAGGTTAGGAATAAGGTGATAGGGCATTCAAAATGGAGCTGAGGGAAATTTTTTCACTCAGAGAGTTTTGGATCTGTTGTATGCTCTGCCTCAGTAGGCAGTGGAGGCCAAATCTGTGGATGCTTTCAAGAAAGAGTTAGATAGAGCTCTTAAAGGAAGCGGAGTCAAGGATATGAGGAGAAGGCAGGAAAGCGGTGTGATTGTGGATGATCAGCCATAATGATAGTGAATGGCGGCGCTGGCTCGAAGTACTGAATGCCCTAATACTGCACCTATTGTCTATTGTCTATTATCTACCATTTAGTTATCAACAGAATATGATTAGAAGGCAGAATGGTGCTGTGAATGGAAAATTGTGTTTAACAGAACTTTGTAAGGTTTCTTAAAAAGATTTAGCAAAAAGTGTAAATGAGGGTAGGTGATGTTGTACATTGGATTTCAGCAAAGCCATTGATAAGGTTCCATATGGCAGCCTGGTTTGAAAGATTTCATTGTCCATTGTTCCCTCCCCACTGATCTCCCTTCTGGCAATTAACCTTGTAATTGGAAGAAGTGCAGCACCTGTCCCTACATCTACCACACCCCATTTAGGGTCCCAAACAGTCCTTCAAGATGAGGCGACACTTCACCTGTGAGTATGCTGGCTTCATGTACTGTATTCAGTGTTTCCGATGTGTCCTGCTGTTTATCAGTAAGCCCCGGCGTAGATCGGGAGACATTTTCACCGAGAAGGTAAACTCTTTTTTTCAAAAAAAAAAAAGTGGGGTCTCCCAGTGGCCATCCATTTCAATTCTGTTTCCCATTCCCATTCTGCCATGAGCCTCTTCCTGCTGCCGCGATGAAGCCACACTCTGGTTGGACGAGCATTCCCTCATATTCTGTCTGGGTAGCGCCAACCTAACCCGACGGCATGAACGTTGAATTTTTCGAACTTCCGGTAATGTCCTGTCCTCCCCTTCCCCGTTCGACGTTTCCAATAAGCTCTCACACTTTATCCTCCTGCCTGCCTGTCACCTCTCTCGGCTGATCCTCCCGCTTTGCTTTCTTCCATTGCCTTCTGTCCTCTGCAATCAGATTGCCCCCTTTCCTTTTCCTATGCAGTCAAATTTCCAGCTCTTTACTTCACCGCTTCCCCCTACTGGTTGCTGCTATCACATTGTGGTTTTGACATTGCTTTCTTCCATTGTCCTCTGTAATCAGATTCCCCCTTTTTCTAGACCTGTATGCAGTCAATTTTCCAGCTCTTTACTTCACCGCTTCCCCTACTGGTTGCTGCTATCGAACTGTGGCTTATCCTCCCGCACTTACCTACGCTGAATCGTCATCTTTTTTCCCCAGTCCCAATGAAGGGACGCCGCCCGAAGTGTGCACGAAACGTGGAGTGTACTCTTCTCCATTGATGCTGCCTGGCCTGCTGGGTTTCTCCAGCATTTTGCGTGTATTGCTTGGATTTCCAGCATCCATAGATTTTCTCATGTTTATGATAGGATCTCATAATGTATTGGAGACAAATTCTTCTGGTTCAACGAAGTGAAGAAAGTATCTACATAGTATGTACCTTCAATGCATTCCATTTCCATGAATTTTCCTGCGGAGAAATCGTTGTCAGGTAGCTAAGTGGAGAAGTTGAAAAATCAACCAGTTCTCAATTTTATTATTTAATCTGTTTTTATTGAGAGTAATTAACTGCCTTTAATTATTACTAAAACAGGGAAGAATGGACCACGCTTAGTTGATGGGAAGAGCAGATGCTCTGGCCGTGTGGAAGTCCAGCACGGAGGCCAGTGGGGGACACTTTGTGATGAATACTTCAGCCTGGAAGATGCTGCCGTGGTTTGTGAACATCTACAGTGCGGAGCAGTAAATGCAACTCCTAGAGGTGCTACCTTTAGCGAAGGAAAAGGACTATTGTGGAAGGATGACTACCTTTGTCAGGGGAACGAGACCCGATTAACTGATTGTCCTGTCTCAGCCTGGGGTCAGGTTAACTGTTCGCATTGGAATGACGCTGGTCTCATCTGCTCTGGTGAGTCACGAAGAATGTCGGACAGAAACTATTCATTGGTCGTAGAAATTTTCACAAAGGTGATGTTTTAAATAATTTAACGGTTTTGTTGTTTAGTTGTGATCACGTCTGTTTAAGATTATGACGATTGTTACAGCTCCTTAATTTTACAAAGACAGGCCATGAATCCATTTTAAATTTAATGAAAATGGACAGTGCTTTAGTATAGAGTGAATGATTCTGAAGTTAGAGCCTAATTGTGTATAAGACAATATATTAATTATTATAGTATTTCTTGGCACAACGTAAAATTACACAAATACAGGAATATATTATCTATGCAAAGACTACCTGGGATATAGATATTATTAAAGAGTTTACAAGGGACAATAAGAAATAAAGGACACCATTACAATTCGCTCGGGACTAACAGAGTCTGGCATTGTTACTTAGAACATAGAATATTACAGCAAAACACTATTCCTTCGGCGCATCATTTTTTGCTGACCACATTAACCTACTGTACTATCAGTCTAATCTTTACCGATTGCACAATCGTTCATTATTTACCTATCATCCATGTCCCTACTGTATCTCCCTATATTTGCACCAGTAGCAGGCCGTTCCGTGCGCACTACACGGCTCTCTGCGTCCGAAAAACTCAGCTCTGATGAACTCCTTTTTCTTTCCTCGATTCACCGTAAGGTTACTCCTACATGTAATCGTTCCTTTGACCGTTGGGAAAAGTCACTGTCTATCCACAGTACGTAAGGGTCTCTTACCATTTTGTACATCTCGATCAATTCCCAGCTTGGTCTGCTTCACTCCAAGGGGGATAAAACAGTCCCATTATGTTTTGTGTGTGAGATTTCCTCCCCAGCACCTCTCAGAAAGAGAAGCAGAAAAACTATCCTGGGATGCTTGTATTTAATATTCGGGAACAAAATGAAGAGGTTTATGAAACTGATTAGTGCCAACAGAGTAGCTTGGACGGGGGATCAGAAAAGATAAAACATTCAGTAGTTATCAATAAGTTCAATGTTAAAACAGTTTACTTCATATTTCCAGTTTCGGAGATGAAGTGCAGAAAGCGTTTTTTATAGCTCACATGGACTGACAAGCTTTACTGATGTTGCTCGCAAGCTAAGTCACACGTGGGGCAGTTTGTGTATAAAATAAACTCCGCAGTAAAATATGAAAAAACATTGTTGAATACTGTCGATTGATATTAACTGTTCTATCTAACTTCTTCGATATCGTAGCTGAAAAGTGGTCTCTGAGACTGAGCGATGGAGGAGGCCGCTGCGATGGCCGAGTGGAAGTTTATGATAATGGCACCTGGCATAGAGTGCAGGATAAAATTTGGAACCTCAATGATGCAAATGTTGTCTGTAGAGAACTGCGTTGCGGCTTCGCCACATCCGCCTACAACTCCTCAAAGTACAGAGAAACTGCACGGCCCATGTTGGTGACCGAAGTTCGATGTGAAGGAAATGAAACGCATCTGCGAAACTGCAAAACGTCTGTGTTGCAAATGTCTTCTGCTAACATCACGGGGGTTGGCGTCCTGTGTTCAGGTGAATATTGTCAAAAATGTGTCAATAACAATTTGTAAACTGGTGTGGCCATTAATAATGCATCAAGAAATTCGGAATCATTTAGGCAGAGGGATTGGTATCTAGCCAGATCGGTGAAAATTTCCCAATTGAAGTATTTCTATTTTATACGACAATGAGCCCCAACCATAGCACCGCATACCCCACGCATACACAGCGCCTCCCAATACCCCGCTCTTCAGACTCTACATTATTTTTGGATATCAGAGGGTAAGTACGGACTTGGAAGGGTGAAAGCCCATTTTGCAGGCGGTATAGTTACAAGAATGAAGTTTCATATCTATCTATCTATAGGAAGCTCTCAGATTCAAGTCTCGTTATGAGCTCCTTCAGTGAATATGATGTGCTGTGTTTTATGTATTTAACAAACATTCCCTTACAATGAAAATATCATTTTGTTCAAGGGATGCTGGTTACAGCATTTAAAACGCAATCTATGGAAAAATATCAGAAGGTGGCAGCGCAGCAGTGATACTGTAGCGCGCAGAAACTGCATTAGTTTGGTTGTGAAACTATCCTTCTTCAATTGCGGGCACATTACCACAGTCAATAGATGTGCGATTATTACCCTCGTAACCAGATGTGTGCTTAACTGCAGACAAAACAACAGTGAATGGACTGCGAAGAGGGTACATCTATTTGTATATTCATCAAAGAAAAACATTATATCCCAGAGCACTTCTCTTATCGGGAAGACAAATCTTCTAATACATACTCTCCAATACTCACGTGTGTGTGTGTGTGTGTGTGTGTGTGTGTGTGTGTCTGTCTGTGTGTTTTTGTGTGTGGGGCAGTAGACTATGGAAACAATGACAGTAGGACCGGGCACCAGACGGTGATGATGACTGGCAAATGAGAAGGTATCAGAGGGGACGGGGAACGGGGAACGGGGAATGGAGAAAGAGAGAATAGAGAGCGGCTGTTGGAGAAATTACCATAAGTGGCAGGTATTTCATCCGCGTTAAGGAGGAAGGAATTTTGATCACCATGACGTTCATGGGGATTGCAGTTTTCGGATTATCAAGAAAACTTCGGATATTTCACACTGATGCTGCAGGTGCAAGATTTGCCAAGAAAAGAGCAAAAAACGAGCAAAGTTAAGCGGCTGATGACTGGCCTTATTTCACGGCACATGACTGATGGTTAGAGGATCAAAACATGGGTCAAATGTGACGCTACGAATTTTCAGTGTTTATGCGATAATTTCCATTAGATTCACCTCGAGCGAAATTCTCAGTTTTGTTTTGTATCCGTTTGTGTGCACTACTGCTTTGACATGAAATAAGCCATGATATAATTTGCTCATCCATCCAGAGGTTCATTGACAGTGCTGCACGGAGTTCAATTATTTCGTATTGATGTTGCACAGATATAAGGTTTGTACTCAAATATTTAATGTAATGTTATTTTGCATTCATGCACCGATAATTGGGCGGATATAATACAGGGATTTCCAAAATGGAGTACTGATGGAGAAGCTGAATTGTGAGTGAATGTTGCGTTGAGGACAAAAAATAGATCAAAACTAATTCGAATACCGAGCGTTTCCACCATTTTCATACTTTCCCAAAAAGCACATCTTCATTATGACGATATAATGAAATGGAGCTGTAACGTGAGACTTCATACGTCCCTTTAGCAAAGATCCTTCCTCTAACAGGGATGAGGTCCTTCTGGTTTCTTTTGACATTTTCGTCCCACTGTTTTTTTCCCATGCTGGAGGTTGGGTTTTTCCATGACAGACTTGCTTACGATACCATAGCAAATGCATGCTATCAATTGAGAACGAAGTAGAGAAGCTGCTAATTAAACTCTGAAAATGTAAACACTATTGATGTTCGCCACAAATCATTATATATAGTATTTGGATACTAGACAGTGGTCAAATTTTGAGGTGGCGGTAGTAGCAGTAAGAGCACAGACGTTATTATTAATTGGGCAAAACAACAACAACAATGACGACAAAATCCTTAAATGTATTGTGAAAAGTTGATATTTTCTGGTCTGGGCCGTCAACTGAACGGAGAACGTACGGAATGGAAGTTAATATTTACAGTTAATAAAGCATCTTGCAACATTTGAAAAATAGGACAATTTTAAGCAATATTTGATACACCATCTTAATGAGGTATGGATGTAAATGACAGAAACGTCCCTGGAAAGTCACCGCAAGTTGTGTGCACTCGTCTCTGGGAAAGAAAAAAAATAAGCAAAGGTAGAGACAGCCAAGAGAGCTAGCGATCAGTGTGGTCATCAAAAGCAACAATCAGTTCCCTGTCGT
>JAUOBT010049448.1:0-10403 GCA_032362145.1 Hypanus berthalutzae
ATAAATGGCGGTGCAGGCTCGAAGGGCCAAATGGCCTACTCCTGCACCTATTTTCTATGTTTCTATGTTTCTATTCCTGAAATGCGCAAGACTGGGACTGACATGTGACAGTGGAATCCAGTGACAGAAACAATTACAATATTGGAATTCAAATTGAGCTCCCCCCTGCGGCAGCTGTACCGACGACTTACCGGGAATTCCAAAGACTGAAATAAAAGTATAGTAAACTTCTCATCTATCCGTAAGATGACTGGATACACCATTTCAGTGAGAATCTGTGAACTCTGACGCTCCTAAATTCAAAGGTCTGGCAGATCCTCTGAGCTGATGCATTTAAAACGGCCTTGATTATAAAATGGACCAGTCTCCTGAGATTTGCTTATACCACTGACTCACTTTCCTCGGTACCATTACACGAACAAGCATTTCCATTCAATACCATTGCTTCTAATGTAAATATTGGGCCTATTAAAGAAAATATAAAACAACTTTCTTGGGCCTTACCTCAACAGTGACACAGCTGGTGAAAATAATGCCAAGCTCTCATGACAAAGACAGAGTTTTGTCACCGAGCGGCCACATTTACATATTTCTTGTTCTGGTTGGCTGATTAAACAGCGTAGGACACCCAAACTTCTATCGCTGCGGCTTCCCTCTTTCAACTGTCCTCCAGTGTTTCGATTCTCTTCTGGCCACACTGACAAACACACAAAAGGTTTTGACAGTGTTTGAGACCTGTCGGCTACTCTCACCTCGTTTAGCCGGCTTGTCGAAGCCGTTTCCCGGGGTGTGACCACTGTCGCATGAAAACAGCTACGGGAAGTCACAGGTGAGAGCTGAGTGCCAGATGGGAGAAAAGGTGGGCAACCCGCCTTGAAAACGACGTGACATGTTCCCCCACTAGAGGTGCCACCCTCCCTGACACTCCATGCAGGTCGAACGGACGTCTCTACCAAAGGACTTCATCCTATCGGAAGACTGCAGGTCACCCTTGGGAAAGGGGTAGCAGATGCTTGTTCGTATGAGCTGCTGTGCGCATCACATTTCCTGATTATGTGAACTCTGAGGTCAGGCAGACAAACTTTGAAGTTCATTGATAATGGCTGACGTCACCAGTCTTGTAAAGACTCTGTTCAGAAGAAGGCAATGGCAAACTACTGCAAAAGAAAGCAAAAATCCAAGATCAATTACGTTAATGGACAGACCATGATCGCCCACGACGGGCGACACGATACATAACAGTGACAATGATCAAGTCACTCAAGACGCCTTTCCCGGCAAAGTTTCATTTCCAGTGTTCAGTGTTTTGTCTGTACGTTCTCTTGCCGTTTTCCGATCCACTATAACGCTGACATCCAAGGTCCCATTTACGCGTGGCTTTACTGTTCTAACAGAAGCCATTGACTTATGGATTATTTCACTTCTTCACCGATTCTCTCGCGTCGCATTATGAATTTCATTCGAGTGTAACTTTCTCACGTGGCTCATCACAAACTTGGTCGTTAGCTAATTCTGCTGACAGGTACGTGACTCAGCCGTTAGAAGGCCGCCATGCAAAAGTAGCACATGTCTAGGATCTGTAGAATTTGCTTTCATCCATCAGGGAAGTTTGAATGATCCAATAAGGGATCATCTACTGTGGAGATTGCTAAGTAAATGTTGCCCCATGAACAGTTGTCGGTTGCTAGGGAATAACAGATCATTCTGGTATAAAATTAAAAAGAAAATATATTTACCAATCTTTCAACTTTAGCAGTTAGCAGAAAAATGAAAGAAAAATAAGAGAGCCAATTGCAGATAAATCAGTCTAAATTTGAACATAGAAGTTGCAGATTATTTCTGTAGTTTTTGGCTGTATCGCTTTACTCACGATACTGAATTCCAATCACCAGTCACAGGTGGAACTTCTCTCTGAGAACGAACCCCCAAATGTCATGACTGCGACTCCCACTGAACAAATTGGAGAGATTGGCAGATATGAAAGAGTTTATTCATCATCACAAACATAAGTTTTCTCGGAGATCCTCTCGGTCGAGACTCGAAGCACAAACGAAATCAAACGCTTTTATACTTGAGAATGTTAATAGTAGTTGCATCCATACAAGTTCACAAGCTACAATGACACAAAGAACACATTTACACATTTCCTTTAATGAACACAATTACAGAGAAACTACGTTTAATTGCTCAGACGCCTCACAAGGTTCAGACACTTTTGTTGGGACAGACTATCTCAAACTACCGGTCCAAAAGCTGCTGAGAATCCAGATTCCCAACATTCAGTTTGTAACGACAGACACACAGACAATCAGGGAACGTAGAGAGACCGATCATGTGCAGTTTGATGGAATCGGTTTAATATGGTGTTATGGTTGGCACAGTCACTGTGAGCCAAAGGGACTTTTCCTTTGTTTTACCTTCTCTGTTCTAGGTAGGAGTACGGCGAATATAGGCAGCACTGTTTCTTTTCTGAGAGCAGATATTTCTCACAATGTTGATAAACATCGACATCTATTTGGCCCAGTAGAGATTTAGTACATAACACAAACAAAATCAAGGCGGTTACTTGTAATCGAGAAAGGGGGACCTGGGTAAAGTGAAATGAGCTGCGGTCATAACTGGTAGAGAATCAGAATGTAGCGGCCATTTTACTTTCAGGAGATCACCTCAATGTATAGAAAACCGGTCGCACCGACACATCATGAGTGGGAGAGCAGGGTCTGATGGCATTTGGAAGAACAGCACTCCCAATGAACATCTATTAGTAACATCGTAATGTCCATTGTTTGCAATTTCACAAATAATTCACTAAATTAAATGCAATCTGACAACGCAGGGATTGCTCATTTGTCTGACGGAATAGGTCTGTATGTAATTTAAGGATCTTTATTTTTAAGTCTGTTGAAAATTCTCTCTATGGAGTTGTTAAGTGGTATTAAAACCCCAGGCGTGCACTGCATTAACATTTCATTCCGAGGGATTGTCTGTAGCACAGAACAGAGAAAATGTGAGAAATGTGGTATAGGTACAGGGATGTGGAGAAAATATTGTTCGTGTTCATTGCCATTATTGAATTTGTTGGCGAGGGAACTGAGCAATTCGTGTTTGGTATTTCTGGGTATTAATCGCTGTGAACCTGTTTATGGCCAATTTACAATCTTCCAAATTGCTGATCATTGCACAAATATCCCCCAGTGATATTGATCCCATCAAATCATCTTTCTGATTCTTCATATATAATGACAAACGGAAGTGAATCTCTCTCTCTCCTCTAGCTTACGGAACCGACTCGAACGATGTTCTCGAATGGCTTTTTGCCTTGAGTGGTACAGGTGCTGAGGACAGTCAGTTCACCGGAAAGATTTGACAGTGAGAGTTATACATTGTGCAATGGACACTTTCTCCGTTATTGATCAGCCTGAACAACCTGTCCTGTAATGACATCTTGCCCAGAGAATATTGAGCTCTGAGGACATGCAGTTCTCCTGGAAAGTGTGACTGGGAGGGTATTATTGGGGCCTAGACCAGTGTAGTACCAGTACTGGGGACGGTGGGAGGGGGTGCAGGCAGTCCTCTGGGAAGTTGTGATTTGGACGGTATTAGTGTGATCTTTTTCTGTGTTATTTTGTGTACTGTTTTGTAACAGGGGAACACATCACGCAGCATCCACACAAACAAGATTTCTTAGGTTTGGCCGTGCAGGCGGAAGTCTTCCCCTAGATTAAGCCGATAGGCGAAACCACTGTCGGGGTATCGTTAGATGCTGATTACCCTGGGCATTAAACCAGTGGGATAGATAGTCATACTCCGGATGAACTGTTAATTCTCCTGTTACTTACTGTTAATTGAGATTGCGGGGGCGGATGTTCGATAAAGTGGTGGGCGCAGCTCTAGTTTCGATACATACCAGCACTGATGTACCGGTGGTGGAGCTGGCGGAATCAGAAGCTGAAAATCCTGTAGCATTTGTCGTACATCTCATAAACTGGGTTCTATCGATTCTGAAGAGTGAGAGGAAGGAGAGGCCGGTTTTAGAATGTCTAAATAGTCCCCGTACCACAGGAAAGAGTATGAACCCTGATGTAATATCCGGCGAATAAATGGAACAATTCCCAGGTCCGAAGTCCCAGATGGGGTAGGCTCCGCTATTCATTGTATTAATGTCCACCCCTGAAGGGGAAGTGAAGTATGAGACCTAGGTGGAGCAGACCTCTCTGTTTTTAGATGAGTGGCAGTGCTCCGATGACGTAAAACCACAGAGCTTGATGGAGTGATTGAGTGAACGGTCTGGTGAAGTTGTCAGAGCCGTCAGGTCCCGGTATCCCCTAGCAACCACGACCGATTACGTGAAAGCTCTGGAAAATGACTTCGGCACGACAGGAATCCTAATGGAGAAGGCGGCATTTCAGAACATGCATCAGAAGAAAGGGGAGTGGGGATTGTCTGCTGGAGTACTGGTGGTGCCCGAACTGCAGAAGCCGTTGGAAGTGACAGTCAGGGATACTACCAATAGCGATTGCACTTTCAAGCGGAGAATGCCCCAGGAGCATCGGTTTCCAGTGAGTGTAATGTCCAGAGTCCCTGTGAGACAAGCCAAGGTGAAATAATTGGAAAAGGGGGAAAGTTAACCGCTGCGCCATTCAACTTCAGGGATTCTCCAGTTCCTGCAGGTTGGATGAAGAGGTTGGAAGTGAAGATGTTGAAGCTGGAAGTCCTTTTTCCGAATGACGAGTTTAATGTGGGCTGTTCCAAGAGCGCTCGTCACACTATTCGAGTGACTGAGGACACCCCGCTCAGAGAGAGGTCTAGGAGACTGGCCGCTGCAGAGGTGGAAGAAGTTCTAAAATCCGATTCAATGGGTATTTCAGCATGTTCTTGAGTTCTTCCCGGAATTTGCTCTGGGTTAGGGTGTAAATAAAAGTGTTGCTGCAGGAACCGAGAATCTGCAGCATTCCCGATATTTCTTCAGTTAGGTAGCGGGGATCTGTCACAGAATAATAAACAAAACTCTTAGAAATCCGTTGATAGATATAAAATGCCTGCCGCGTTACCCAGCACAGTATGAAACTACCGGTTATGCTGAAGAGCAAAATGATGGATTTGCGTCGGTTCTCCATCTCCCGGTCCTTGTCATTTTTTCCACTCTTTTGTCCCCGGAGCCCCCGACGGGCTCGGCTTGCTGCTAGAATCTGCCTAACCGTGCGAATATTGAGCAGCAAAATCAGAAAGAATGGGACACAAGGGGTTAAAATTCGGTGAAACAATGCAAATGCCGCCCATGAGGGAGAACGTTTGTAGTTCGATGTATAAACACAATACCAGGGAACACCATCAATTATTACCAAAGGCTCGTACACAAAACCCCAGGGCACACACTCCAAACACGCCAGCACACTCACTGACCCGATAACCACAGTCGCTGTTCTCTCGGTGCAATATTTTGTTTTCAGCTTCTCGCAGCAAATAGCCACAAATCGATCGACGGTGAAAGCGACAGTCAGCCAGACAGAGGTCGCAGTGCTCGCAAATACCAACCACATATTGAGTCTGCACACTGGAGTGATGTCCAGGAATGAACGGGGGAAATAAATCCGAGCAGTCCACCTCAGCAGCGGATCGGAGATAACGACCAGGAGATCGGCCGCCGCCATTCCCACGAGGTAGAGAGTGCCACATTTGGAGAGACCGCACTTTCCCCGGGACAGGATCACAATCGCCATCAAGTTCGCTGGAAGAGAGACAGGAACAGCAAGTTAAGAACACACTGAGCAAAAGTCAATGCCGCAGTTTGAGGTACCATTTTATTTTTGCATTTAGCGTTGGAATGGTCCAGATAGGGCGGAGAGCTGGCAGAAACTGAGATATTTAAACAACAGGGCATAAATAATATTATCTGAATGCGGGTGCGTAGCTGATGAAAGGACTGTGAAGTGGGTAACGAAAGATAAAACTTGTTATCTGCCTCCTGAGAGTCAATACTGGATGGGACATTTTCTACCGGCGCCTTCCTCATCTCCTTTCGATGAAATTAATACATCCAGATTCTTCCATCGTACAATCATCAACTTCCATGGCGATCCCTGTCAGTGACAGAACAGCCGAAGGACGCAATTGAAGAAAAAAGTAAATGCTGTAAGTGCATATTTAGGCAAAACAGAATATGTGGAAGGACCGCTCTAAGGGAGGCCCGTAACACGAGTGTTAACTGGTTCCTCTTTCTACATATGCTTCATGGGTCTCAGTGCTCCCAGCATTCCATGTGCCCGTTTACAATTGAAGCATTGGCCACCTCACTGACTTTACAAGATAGCATTGACTGATTCCAGAGGGTACAGCACGGAACAATATCTATATGTCTACATGTGACAATACAGCCAGCGACAGAAACAATCACAACATTGGAATTAAACTGCGATTCCCACCAACGACATTTGACACGGTAGCTTACCGGGAATTCCAAAGACTGAAATAAAAGGATAGTAAACTTCTCGTATTCGCCAGATGACCAGATACACCATTTCAGTTCGAATCTGTCACTCCTACTGCTGCTGAATTCACAGCTCCAGCTGATACTGAACTGATGCATTCCAAACGACCGTGATTTATATAGGGCATCAGTCTCTGGAGACGGTTATACCCCTGACTAACTTTCTTAGTTACAGTTACTTGAACAAACATTTAGTTCAATACCACTGTCTCTCATGTGAGTATGAGCCGATGGAAGACAATACATCAGAATCTTCGGGCAATACCTCAGCAATGATTCATCGGGTGGAATTAATTACAACGACCACGTTTTGTCAAAGAGCACCCACGCCTACAGATTTCACGTTTTATATAGCTAATTATTCTGTGTAGAAGGACGTCAATCGACCCCGCTCGACCCCTAATATCTGTCCCTGCAGTTTCTCATTTTCAACTGTCTTTGATTCCTTCAGATCCCTCTTGAACACAGACACACACACACACACACACACACACACACACACACACACACACAATTCAGAGTGATAACACTCCTTCTATATATCCCAGTCTGAGGCCGTGGGCGAATGCGGATTCATTTTGTACTTGTATGTCTATGATTAAATATTGGAGTGTGGGTTCATTCTGCACCTGTCAATCTATGATAAAGTAAAAAGAGTAGCATAATTTCTGGAAATTCCAGAAAAGCTAAAGACGAACTTAAAGTCGTCGGGGGTGGGGGAAGGAGAGATAGAGTGGTTGCACAATCAATCATAGATACTATCAGAGCTAAAGTCAAGGGAGAACATATTAGCGGGTTTAGTTACGGAGCTATTTAGTGAAACTCAAGTATACGAAGGGTCCAATCAAACTGATCAGATTGTACTACTACAACCTGGTCTTAGGAAATGTGAATTTCTGTGTGAGTAGCTGGGCAAAAGTGGCCAGAAATCCATCAGATTTAGGATATCTAGAGGTATGATAACTCTGGGAGAGTCTTACATTGGAATAGGGCAAATTGTGATGGCACAAGGCAGGAATTAAAAAAAATATTAATTGGGAAAAATGATTTTTCTGGCAAGTCTACATCAGAAATGTGGAGAGTGGTTAAGGATCATTTTACAGAATACAGATAGAAGGATGGACAGACATTGAAATATAAATGATCCTCGGATGTGCAGGGAGATGATTAACTCAGTCAAGAATAAAAAAAAAAGCTTCGTAAGTTAGGATCAAATGAGCACAAGGACTATAAAGAACCCACAACGAACTAACGAAGGGATATATGAATGCTAAAATAGACTATGGAAATCTCATGATATTGTGTACATACATCAAGAGCAAGGGGACAACTACAGTGTAGGACTAAGGAAGAACAGAAAGAGGATCATTTGCTTAGATATGGATAATTTGAATGAGGTAATGTCCCGTTCTTCAGTTGTTCAAATTTTAATGTTTATTGTAAAATTTTAAACTAACATTTTTATAATTCTCTGTTTTTCTCCCCTGTTGCTGTTCTTGAATACTGATTCACACATGTTATCTTCTGTTCATGTGGCACATCACACATCACACGTTCACTAGCCAGTGAACGCTTAATAATCTCTGGCATTGCACCAGCTCTCTTCCTTGTTGTTTTGCACAGCAGCCCGGGATACATCTCGTCGGAGCCCGAGGATTTAACCACCATCAACTATCTAATTTCAGTCATATCTTCTCCGGTAAATTTTATATGTTCAAACTAAGAAACTGGGGGAATGCTACCAAATATGCACTTCTCTGAAACGGGTAGATGAGATCGAGACTGAAGTATAGTTTCCACTGGTAAGTAAGCTTTGAACTGAAGATATAACATCAAGATTCATGGAGTGATTTACGTTGGCGATGAAGGAAAGGCAAACGATGATTTCTACATGAACATTATTAAGTCAATTGACGCAATCCCATATGGTACGTTAATTAAAAAGTTCATTTTTTTTTCTTTATCCCGCAACGGCATAGTCTTTACTGGATAAGCCACAGACTGGCAGTAGAACCGGCCTCTCCGACTGGAGGACTGAGACTAGTGCTGAGATGCGGGGATCGAAATTGGGGCTGCTGTTCTTTGGCATCCGTGTTAAGGATTTGGATGCAATGCAGTCAATTCTATTAATGTATTTACGGATGACACCAAGAATGAGGGTACGGTGGACAGGAAGAAAGGTTAACAAAGCTGGCAATGGGATCTGGATCAGAGTAAACATGCAGGTGGAATTTAATGCAAAAATGTGTGCGGTGTTTGGATAGAAAAACATGGATAGAATTTGCAGCGTGCACCGCAGGGAACTGAAAAGTGTGGAGGAACAGAGGGATTTGGGAACACGATCTATAATGCCAATGCAGGAAGAGGAGGATTGCTTTTGGTACTTAAGACTTACTCAATCAAATTATTGAGTGAGGGGCATGGGGAAGTTGTTTTGCTTTGACATGTTATGAGACATTGGCGAGGTCTAATCTAAAGTATGGTGACCACTTATAGTCACCTATCTGTAGGAAATATATCAAGAAGATTGAAAGAGTGCTGACAAAATTTACAAGAATGATGCGAGGACATAAGAACATTATTTATTGGGCAGAGTTTAACGTGTTGTGAATATTCCCTAGATCACAGGAGAACAAGAGGAGATTTAATGGAGCAACTCAAATTTATGAGTGGTGTGCGTAGGGAAAATGCAACCCGGGATTTCCATTGAGGATGGGTGAGTCTAGAACGAGAGTTTCAGAGAGGTGAAATGCTAAAAGCGAACATGAGGGGTATATTCTTTAATCAGATAGTGGAGAAATTGTGGAACACGCTGCCAAAGGAAGTGGTGAAGACGGGTATCTATTTCAGAGATTATTGAATCGGCTCCAGTTGACAGGAATTGACAAATTAATAGTTCGGGGGTTCTAAGTAGGATAAAGTGCATGGTTATATACAGTAGTGTTTTATGACCCTACAACTCGTGAGGCATTTGCACAGATATTTCAATGAGAAAGGAATTAATTAGAATAGATAGATCTGATAGTGGGCGCACACATATGATGGACCGATGGGCCTGTTTCTATGCTGTACAGTGGTTGATCCCATCCGTTGACCAATCTTACAGAAATCTCTCCAATATTATCCACAACGCCTCACCCCTTTCCCATGTAAAATGATGTTTCATTATTTTACGCTCGATCAAAAGAAATTCATGACAATGATTTTGAATGTTTCAGGTCAGTTCGGTTGAAGTTCTCTGTTGCAATTTCCCAGCGAAGAGTCAGAGCCCATCGTGTGAATGCAGATCATCGAAAGTCTGTCTCTTCCAATTCAGTATTTGGTCTGTTGCCAGTTATTTTGATGATTCAAGTGTTCAAGAAAAGGGTCTTTTAATGAGAATGAATTCTTAATTGAGAATTCATTCCTCCGATCCCCACTAAACCTCACTCTCCTCTTCTTGTGCCGGCAACAAAAGACAGGTATCCCATTGGATGCCTTCTTTCTGTCCACATGTTTGTGCAACTTCAGTGACCTCTGTGCCTGTACGTCACTGTTGGAATTCCTGAGAGTATTGACAAAGGCACAGGTTAGATACGTCAGTTAAAATTGGGGGCATATAACTTGCAAAAACAGTATATAGTGGGAAGCGATATGATTGTCTTTTAATATTTTTTTAATAAAACAACAGAATCAAATTTCAAATGTTCAAGGTACATTTATTCTCAAAGTATATTTTCTACATGCAACCTTGAAATCCTTCACCATACAGGCAGCCAGGAAACAAAGAACCGATTGAGGATACATTCTCATTCTCTCTCTCTCTCTCTCTCTGCCTCTCTGCCTCTCTCTCTCTCTCTCTCTCTGCCTCTCTCTCTCTCTCTCTCTCTCTCTCTCTCTCTCTCTCTGTCGCGCTCTCTCTCTCTCTCTCTCTCTC
>JAUOBT010049588.1:0-10394 GCA_032362145.1 Hypanus berthalutzae
CTTCAAGATTGTTATGTTCAATAATCACTAATCTTATTCCACCTGTTTTATCAGCGGGGTGTGCTTTGGTGAATTATGAGCTTCATTATTCACCAATTATGAAGAGTAATATATTTTGTGCAACATCCTTACTACTTTGGTTATGATGTGAAATTCCCTTGAAATCAATAGGTTAAAGGACTAGTAATGAAGTGAAAGCTACAAAATATGTCCAGCAATTGTCCATTAATAACACTCAACAATTGTTGGAAATATTTTCAGACTTCATGGTTTAATGGCTTGAAAGACAAAAGTTCACTATTTATCTGCTTTATTTATACACTTCATTACATTTGTAGAGCTGATCTCAGACACACTGAATTTGCTTATTTTAAGCAGCAATAAGAAAAGGCATCTCTTCTGCCCCATTGATTGGTTCTGCTTAATTTAAGAAGCAATAATAAGCTATGGGGCTCCCACACTAGTGCTAGGTGTGAACTGAATGTTGATAGTAATAGGAATTAACACTTGAAGCTTATTTATGCCAGTCAGTATTCCTCAACACATGCATACTACTGACCAAAATGATGGAATAGTACAGCACAGGAACAAGCCCTTTACCACATCATTTCTATGGAGACCTTGTACTAGTATTGGTATTGTATTGTCATATGTACCAAGATACAGTGAAAGGCTTGCCTTGCATATTGTTCATACACATCAAATCATTACACAGTGCATTGTGCTAGAACAAGGTAAAACAATAACTATGCTGAATAAAGTGTAAAAGCTGCCAAAAAAGTGCAGTGTGGGTAAAGAATAAAGTGCAAGATCATAATGAGGTAGATTGTGAGGCCAGAAGAGGGGAGAAAAGAGAATGACTGGGGTGAGTGGAGTCTTTGATTATGCTGTCCATGACTCCAATCTAACTAATCCCATATGCCTGCAGGCTTCGCTCCCTGATGAGCTCAATGTCTTTTATGCTAGCTTTGACCATCAAAACAAGGAGAAACCATCACAAACTCCCGCAGCTCCTGATGACCCTGTGACTTCTGCTCCTGAGGCCAATGTGAGAGCACCTTTCAGAAAGGTGAACCTATAGAAAGCATCCCGGATGGGGTACCTGGCAGAGCACTAAAGACCTGTACTGTTCAACTGGCTGGAGTGTTCACCAATGTCGTTAACCCCCTGCTTAGGCAGTTTGAGGTACCCTACGGCTTTAAGTAGGCTTCAAATATACCAATGTCTGAGAAGAATGTCATAACCCGCCTCAATGATTTGTCCAGTAGTACTTACATCCGTTATGATGGATGTAAGTACTTTGAGAGCTTGGTGACAAAACATATCAACTCCTGTCTGAGAGGTGACTTGCCTCCATTCCAGTTTGCCTACCGCTTCAACAGGTCCACAGCAGATGTCATTTCACCGGCTCTTTGCTCAACCCAGAAATGTCTTGACTGTGACGATGCATACATCAGGTTGCTCTTTACTGACTATTAATTGGCTTTCAATACTATCATGAACCCGAAACTAATCAATAAGCTTCAATACCTTGGCCTCAATACATCTTTGTGCAATTGGATGCTCGATTTCCTCACTTGCAGACCCCAGTCAGTTTGGATTGACAACAACATCTCCTCCACAATCTCCATCAGTACAGGTGCACCATGAGGCTGCATGTTTAGCCCTCTGCTCTCCTCGCTTTGTACTTATGACTATGTGGCTAAGTACTGCTCCAATGTAGTATTTAAGTTTCCTGATGACACCACTGTTGCTGTCCAAGTCAGAGGTGATGACAAATCAGCATGCAGGAGGAAATGAGCCAGCCCTCCTCGGGGGATCAGAGGTGCAGTAGGTCAGCAACTTTAACCCTTACATACTGTTCGGGTCAAATTTGACCCGTTTTGACATTTCACAGCAGTAAAAACATCCTAATTACCACTTTTTTTAGCCGAAATTTGATGACTTTTCCTATAGTGACCCAAAACGTGCAAAAAATGAAAATATTTAAAAATTTTATACTTTTATACAGGTGCTACAAATTTTTCTACATTGAGGCTGTTCCGGGTCAAATTTGACCTGTATTTATTGAGATGGATTTTAGATCTCTGAAACATTAATTAAGGATTAATCACCCATTTATTAATGTCAGACAGGCTATTTATACATTCTAAATAGATCTGTGGTTCAAAATTTGGTATGGACACTTGTTATGAGGGGCTTCTTGGGCCGGATCAAAACTGACCTGGATCATACTGTGAAGGTACAGAATATGAACAGTATGTAAGGGTTAAATTCCTCAGTGTTATCATTTCAGAGGATTTGTCCTGTGCCTAGCACGTAACGGCAATTATGAAGCAAGCACGGCAGTGTCACCACTTAGAAGTTGTCAAAGATTTGGCATGACATCTAAAACTTTAGCAAACTACTATATATGTGTCGTGGAGAGTATACTGACTGGTTGTATCATGGCATGATATGGAAACACCAATGCCCCTGAATGGAAACTCCTATAATAGGTTATGTCCCAGTGCATCACTGGTAAAGCCCTCTCACCACTGAGCACATCTACATGGAGCACTGTCGTAGGAAAGCAGCATCAATCATCAAGGTTCTCTACTATCCAGCCCATGCTCTCTTCTCTCTGCTGCCATCAGGAAGAAGGCACAGGAGCCTCAGGACCCATGCCACCAGGTTCCGGAACAATTGTTAAGCCTCAAAAATCAGGTTGTTGAATCAGAGGGGATAACTTCACTCAACTTCACTCATCCCAATAGCAAACTCTTCCCACAACCTATGGACTCACTTTCATGAACTCTTCATCTCATGTTTTCAATAGCTATTGCTTATTTTTTTTTCTTCTATATTTGCACAGTTTGTTGTCTTTTGTACATCATTTGTCTGTCTTATTGGGTGTGGTCTTTCATTGATTCTCTTGTGTTTCTTGGATTTACTGTCCATGCCTCCGAGAAAATGAATTTCAGGTTTGTACATGGTGACGTATTTGTTTTTCGATAATAAATTTACTTTGAAATTTGAACTGATCATGCACCTGTCTAAATTTCTCTTAAATATTGTACCATATCTGCTTCTACCATCTCCTCTGACAGTGCATTTTAGGCACCTACCACCACCCTACACCAAAAAACCTGCCTTGCCACCTTCAGAATTTTAAGCATTTCCTTTCTCGATTTAAACTTACGCCCTTTAGTATTTTACATTTCCTCTTTGGGAAAATGACTGACGATGTACCCTAGCCATGTCTCTCATCATTTTGTATACATCTATCAGGTCGCCCCTTAGCCTCTAATACTCAATTTTTTCAGAATCAGAATCAGAATCAGGTTTTATTATCAATGACATATGTTGCAAGATTTATTTCCAATCCAGATAATGTCATGGTGAACCCAAGCTGCACCCTCTTCAAGCCTTACCTATCCGTCTTCAATCTTATATATTATTGTCTAGAAATGAGCATAATACTCCAAAAACTTACTAACGTTTTATACAGCTGTTGCTTGAGTTCCAGATTTTTATACTTAATGTCTCAAACAATCTTCATAAGGAACCATCACAAATGGGGTTGTAGAAAAAATTTGATAAAGCAGTGTCATAATCACAAGAAATTCTGCTGACACACATAGAGCTTAGAAAAATGGAATGTAATAGGGAAATTCTAAGCAGTTTCCAGAATAGGTTACATGGTCTGCACAGCATTGTGGGCCGAAGGGCCTGTAGTGTGCTGTAGATTTCTATGTTCTATGTTCTGTGCCGGAAATCTAAAGCAACAATCTAAAGCAGAAGGGTCTCGGCTTGAAATGTTGACTATTCATTCAGTTCCTGACCCGTTGAGTACCTCCAATATTTTATGTGTTGCTAAAGCAGTGTTCTGTGTTTGGACATATTTAACTAGAAGTGAAATGAGTGAGAAATACCTGTGGTAATTTGCTTTCAAATGCTTTGACAATTGATTATATCTTTTATCCTTTCAAAACATCTTGATGTACAAATAAATTCTTCTTTGCCTTCCAGCTGGGTACAGGTATCAATTATAACTGACGTTTTGATGACAAGCTCTGCCATCTTCATGAGGGATGATACCTGGTCATATCCCTCCTGATTTGTTAGTCCTCAGGGGTATAAGTACCACTGGATTAGACATGCCCAGTCATCTTCCCTGATGAAGGTGGCAGATTTTTTCACAGAAATGTTTTTTCTAATCGATATGGTATCAGGCTGGAAGCCCAAGAAAAGTTTATTCATTATATATGTCAGGAAAGCACAAAATCCTTTTTCATCTTGATATACCTTAGTAGCTGTTTGGCAGCAAAATTTAGTCAAAATAGCAGACTAGTTAACCTATAAATCTATTGAATGGTAATCAGGGGATATTGAAAGCCATTTTAATTTTTCAGCTAAATCAATTAGATTGAAATTTAATGGTACATAATTGTTTATTTGTTTTCAATAATTTTCATGACCTTAACTAGAGAATGAAAATCTTTGGATAATTTCCCAAATGCATTAAGAAGTCAGATTTTATTGAGGATGCCCAGAAGAGAGAAGAGAATTATTTATGTTCCCCACAGACCTGAGAAGAATGCTGTCTGGGATGTTCAAATGGCAATGTGGCTTTCCTGTTTGGTATACTATGCATTATCCAGTGTGAAGTTACAAGCCCATTGCATGCTTGATAACCCAACCTGCTTTGAAGTATCTATTCAGTTGGAGTCAGAACTGTTGTCCCCTCCTGAACTAGATTAATTAATCTGATCTCTGCTTGAAGTGTTGATAAATGAAGAAATTAATCAGACAACTGGCTTTGTTAGAGTCCTCTTGTCGGTCTTTCATCATTCAGCTCTATAGATTGTGTCCTGGAAACCATTTGATCTAACAATAATGGTGGACACCAACCACTAGTCCTGCATCACTGTAATTCTTTATCCATCACATGTATGCACTCCACACCCTGTATTAAAGTCAGTGAAGTTAAAAGATCACATTGAATTCTGGTAAAATGTTGAAGACTTCCCTATGATTCTCATGAGGCAATCAAACTTAGCACACTCGGGTTCTGATTAAACAAACTGAACTCCAGATAAAAAAAATTAAGTCCTGGTCTTTCTCACAAGAAGTTATCAAATCAGCATTCATCAGAAGAGCCCAGATCATGCTCCCCAGACTTGATATTCTCTGGAGAAAGAAACATCTTTTGACATATGGCCTAGTTCTAGCCCTCATGTGGTTTGAGAGTGTGACTTGGTTCTCCCTAATGTGTTGAATCAAAACAAATTGCCTGGACAACCACAGTTGATTTTCTTCTTAAACATGATCAATGCACATCAAAGTCTAGGGAGTCAGCAAAATGAAAGAGCGGAATAAAAATATCTTTGTAAATGCTGAAAAATTCTGAAGATCCCCATCATATTTGGTTTATACAAATCTAAAAAATGTACAAATGCAAGTTGAATTCTCATTTGCAATGTTATAAAATAAAAAACGGTTAATAACTCAAGATCTTACATTTTGCCTGATCTGGTATCTCTCGCTGCCCATAATGCCACTGGATATGAAAAAAAATGACTGGGGCCCGATATCTTTTCAGGGTTGATAGACCAGCCACACTCCCGCAGAGGGGTGAGCACCTCGTCCAGTGCCTGCTTTACCACTTCCTTCAAGGACCTCTGTAGCAGAATATCATCTATATAAAGTGATACTAAGACAGTAGGGTCCAGCTGCATCTCCTTCAGACTTTGGGCTATTACACCTGTGGGAGGTGGCAAAATGTACACTGTCCACCGGGTGAAAGCGAACTGGTCCTGTGACCCCAAACTGAGCAGGATGAAATAAAGGCATTGGCCAGGTCTGCTACAGTGTACCATTGCTTCACAACGCCCTATGTACTGGTCCATGAGCTACCTGCAAGGTAACCTGCCTGGTAAAGAGAAGTGAGCCCCCAAACCCTTTATTGTAGTCCTAGGACCCCACCAACGATCAGGGTTACCTGGAATGATGTTACGTTTGGCACCAATGCCATCCATCATTGCACATTTCACTTTCCGCAATGTACTGCAAAGGGTATGTAAGGTTTCAGATCTCCTGACTGGGAATGGGCTGCTGCACCAGGAGCCTTGACACCTCCCATCACTACATGAATGGGGTGGAAGGGTGGCACCCACTGCCCAACCCCCGCAGAAGGTCAGCTATAGCCTTTTGTAAAGCCTCCAGCAAGGGATATAAGGAGTGCTGCAAGGGTTAGAAGGAACCCTTATTGGGGAAGTGCTGAGGGGATATATCCCATGCCTCCTCCCTCCCATAATAGTTTCCTTGCCCTTCTTTTCCTGGCAATGTTCTTTCTACATTGCATAGAAGAACCCCATTGACCATTTCCTTTGGGATCGTTGACTTAAACAGTGCTAAAAAATTTTCCTTATAGGTCAAACAGGACCACATAATCCCTCTCTGCTTATCCAGCTTACGTAGTTGGCTATAGTCACCGTTTCCCACATACTTTAACCCTTGCTTTGTTATTTTCTGTACCGTTCTGCTGAGTATTGTGTGCATAATATTTTGGCGCTGGAATGTGTCGCAACACTTGCGGGCTGCCCCAGCACATCAGTAGGGCATTGGTTAATGCGAACAACGCATTTCACTGTACGCTTTGATGTACTGTATTTGAAATAAATAAATTTGAATCTGAATCTGAACCAGGTACCTGTATCTTTACACCAGACAAGTAGATAACACAAGTCATATTTTAGTCAGATGATATTCAGATAGATATTTCTACTGATGGCTATGTATCATAGTGATTGGGCACCTTTTGAAAATAGTGCAAAAAAAGAGAAAACTGACTTAAAATCACCATAACTATGTACAAAGAAATAAACGGTCCTTCTTATATTATGATGCTAAACCATCAAAACTAGAAGATATCTTGATGACTGCGTTTTTTAACAAATGTTCTGCCTCTTAGTTCAGTCTTCTTTGAATATTTTCAGCTTGTTTGCTTCTCGATTTCAGGCGCTCTTTTGTTGGCGTCATATTTTCTATCCACCTGTCAAATTTTTTGACAGCCTAATGGAGGGCACATGATTGACGGTTTCAGGCAGTTGTAGATCTGCATGGTAAATGGCAGTGGCTCTCATGCATACCTCAGCCTTGTCTGGAGCCTGTTTTCTGCAAGATCTGAATAAAAGCAGTTCCAGATGAATGAGAGTGATGTGAAGAATATATGACAACATTTGCTATGTGTAGAAGGTACTCAAATACATTTAAACTGTGTTAAATAGTTTAAGCTCTCTATCACAGCACACACATTTGTGCAAGTGCAAGAATTTGCAAGAATCATATTTCTCTTTTTCATGTCCACCAGGGCAAGATTATTTCTTTGCAATATGCCACAAGCTTTCTTTTTCTTCCATTCTATTCAGTCAAATGGAAATAAAAAGCACAGTAAATTCTTGCAGCCGGATAAGTTGGTGATAGAATGATTCTTTTTGTACAATTGAAAAGGAAATTAATGGGGGAGGAGGAGTAGTAGGTTGAGTTACATTATTGTATGCGGGCAACTGTGTGTTGTCCAAAAATCATCCAGGTAAACTATCCTAAAAAGAGGCTTTGGATTGCAATTGCATCTTGTATGAAATGAAAATGTAATGTCAATGCTGAGCGGTCATGCACATGAAATTCATACAGCACAGAAAAAAATCACAAACTAAAATAGCCCAGGCATTGGCAATCTGAAAAAAATGCACAACATTCAGGAAATATTCAGTAAGTCAGCTGCATCTGTGGAGAGAGAAAAATGAGTCATCATCCTGGGATTTTTTTATGATAAAAGTACTTTATAAATGTATAAATGCATGTTAGTTGATGATTGAGTGTCAGTAGAGAAAGATGAAGCCAAGGAATAAACATTAGTTGATCATATGCTTTCTTTGATCTAACTACTCTTGTTGCATAACAGACATTCGAGCAAGAGTTAGGCTGATATACTCTTGCTCTATTACACAAATTAAAGGTCCACATTACCACTAGGCATCAGATTTGTGGTCAGCTGCTTCCTGTCAGAGGGGTATGAGGAAGGTAGGATCAAGAGTAGACCATTTGGCCATCCATACCTACCACACTATTTACTGTTAGTGGTTCATCTATTCTGTCCTCAGCTCCTCTTCGGTGCTAATTCACCACAATTCTCAATCCCTCGATCTTTCACCTTAAATATGTTGTATAATCTAGCTTTCATCATCCTTTAGGGACAGAGAATTCCAGAGATTCACTACTATCTGAGTGTGGAAATTTCTGCACACTGCAGTTTTATTTTGAAGCTTTGTATCCTTGTTTGTGACTCTCCTGTACATATTAATATCTACTCTGTTAAACTGCCTTAGGATCTTCTATGTTACACCCCTCACTGATGTTTCACCTTGAGTCACTCCTCATTCTTCTAAATTCCAAGGAATACATGAACCAAAATGACTAACCTTTCTTGATAGGTCAACCTTGTTTTCTCACAAACTTACCATTGTGAATTTCTTTTAGACTGTCCCCAATACTACTATATCCGTTTTAGGTAATGGGACCAAATGTATGCAGAGTATTCTATGTGTGGCCTCAACCACGCCCTGTACAACAAATCCTTTCTATTTATGAACTCCAACCACTCTGAGGTAAACATTCAATTTGCCTTATTAACGATATGTTGGATGTGTCTGCTGCTTTTTTCTGATTCATGCACTAGAATACCCTAACATCCTAACTTCACACATGTGCAGTCTTGGTCCTTTTAGATAATAAAACAACTTTTGATTTAACTTTTTATGTATCCTCACACTTCCCCACAAAAGCTACCAGGTCCTAGCTCAATCACTCATTCAATCTGCACTCAGTGGCCACTTTATTAGGTACACCTATACATATGCTTATTAATGCAAATATCTAATCTGCCAATCACGTGGCAGCAACTCAATGCATAAAAACATGCAGACATGGTCAAGGGTTCAGTTGTTGTTCAGACCAAACATCAGAATGGGAAGAAAATGTGATCTAAGTGACTTTAACTGTGGATTGATTGTTGGTGCCAGATGGGGTGGTTTGAGTATCTCAGAAACTGCCGGTCTCCTGGGATTTTCACACACAACAGCCTCAAGCATTTACAGAGAACAGTGCAAAAACAAAAATCATCCAGTGATCATCAGTACTGTGGGTGAAAATGTCTTGTTAATGAGAGAGGTCAGAGGAGAATGGCCTGACTAGTGCAAGCTGACAGGAAGGCGACAGTAACTCAACCACACACTTCAACAGTGGTGTGCAGAAGTGCATCACTGAATACACAAAATGTTTAATCTTGAAGTGGACGGGCTACAACAGCAGAAGACTACAAATATACACCTAGTGGCCACTTTATTAGGTACAGGAAGTACCTTTTAACGTGACCACGGAATGGATATCTCTATGCAGAATCACAATATCCACATCACAACCTGTCTTCCACCCAACTTTGTATCATGTCAGCATGTCCTTTATCACAGTCTCTTCTACTGATTCAAACCGCATAGAACCAATTACATTCAACACTGTGACTGTGAGAATTACATGTTGTAGCTTGGGATATTATCCAATTGTTTTACACTTATTAAATTGATATACTATTTACCGATCTGTTGATAAAAAGATTAAGCTGAGAAGTTAAGCTTCTTGTGTCATTTATTTGGACAGTATGGGCACCAACTTGCCTCGGAATTTTAATGTAGGTATTTATTTTTAACTCATGTTACCTGTTATGTTTTGGTGGACTATTATACCACTTAGTTCTGTCGGAAATTTGCAGAGAGGGCAGAATGTGAGGCCGTTCCCTAAGCTTTACTGATTTGATGCTGCTTCTGCCAAACTGATGTCTGGTCTTCTTAGACTGCAGCTTGAGAGTCAGGACTGCAGAGGAAACTACCAATTAAAGGAGGGAGGGATAAGGTTAGAAGGATCCTCAACTACATGAGAACACGAGAATATCATAATAGAAACAGGAGTAGGCCATCCTGTCCTATTGATTATGATCAACCTGATCAACCTCAGTGCTATTTTCCCATATGATCCCCATAATGTCCAACTGGAGGTCTTATCAAGCAGTGGTCCTTTGCCAATATGTTAGGATTTTCTTTACCTAGGAGCTGTTAGAAAGGCTGGATTCTGCAGTCACAGATGAAACTATAGAGCAAAACCACATTTGCTTTGGCATAGTGGTAATGAAAATAACATGCTACTAATTTCATCATCTCTGGTCTCTCCAATGTACTTGTTTAAGGGACATTACAGATTAAACATTGCAACACACTGTTTCATTACAGCTACCACAGACTAGGTGTACGTATTTATATACGTGTGTGTGTGAGACAGAGAGAATTAGAACAAACTAT
>JAUOBT010050038.1:0-10366 GCA_032362145.1 Hypanus berthalutzae
CAGCGCAAAGCATGCAGTCAGCTTCCCTCACAGAGTCACTTGGGCACTCACAAGCCGTTAGTATCTCCCAGGACACACCTAAGTAAAACACAAGCTGCTAACACACAATTAGAATCATTCAACCAAAGAACTTGCAGTTTTTTTTTACTTTAAAGTTACTGATTCCTGTGACAACTCAAGATTAACATGAGGAACAGGTTCATCATCATACGTTACTTCAATATCTTCATTTGATCTACACAGGCATTTCTGATTATTTCTAAGATGAATGAAGTTCGTTTTTGGACTATAGACCAAGTACTTCACCATACCTGATCGTCAGTTTGATATCACTTAATTCTTCAACTAGTCAAAAATCTGTTCTTTGCCTCAAGACTTTGTTTTTATTTCAATTGCTGCCTTTCTGTTTTCCCCTCTAAGTAGCTCAAATGTTTGCAGAGATGGTAGCATAAAAATAAAACCAGAAGTGCAACATTGTACCAGGTTTAAATATTATTCTAACCAAAGATTTACTGTGGGGCCGTGGAAAATTTATCTCTGACTTTATTATTCAAGGCATCTTTTAATATGTGCAAACCTCTCTGCTTCCCACAAGCAGCAGAATGTCATGGAGGGATCAACATATGGTGCTATTACAATCACTCCAATAGAGTTCTCCAATAAGCATGAAGTAAATATCATCAGACAAATACCTCCTGTCAAACACATTCCCACAGTATTCTATGGATAGCAAAGAGACACCTCAACACTTCACGTACATCCATTATTGTTCCATGTCTATACTTAATCAAATTATTTTAAGTGGACATGAATACAAACAAGGAAAATGCTCATTCTTTTTGATAAAAGTTAACATGAACTCATTGGAACAATCAAATTGTTCTTATCCATGGATATACAATCTTGGGTAGATAATCTGTTTTTATTTTAAATGTATTCAGTCCTCTGTATATAAGCAGCATATGTAGCAGTCTGCCTTAGTTTACAGTATCAAGCAAAATTTACTTCATACTGTATATACTGATAGATCTCCACCAGTTGATCACCTGAACCAAATTTGATTTCTCTACAACACTTTTAGTATGAGTTCATTTTGCATCAGAAAAGATTAACTTTTACTAGAGGATGATCATGAAACATGAAAGTTCACCTTGGATTTTGAAAATGATACTCAAGTAAAGCAATCTGTAATTCTCACAATAATACTTGTTCATGCATGTCTATGATACATTTGATATTATAATTAAAGGTGAGAATCTACTCCTGATCTGGATAGCATTGTAAACACAAGCGCTTCTGCAGATGCTGGAAATCCAGAGCAACATACACAAAGTGTTGGAGGAACTCAGCAGATCAGGCAGCATCTATGAAGAGGAATAAACTGTTTACATTTCAGGCTGAGGCCCTTCATCAGGACATCTACAAGGATGGCTTGTAGATTTATTGGGAATGAAACACTGTGATATACAAGAAGCTAGACCTTTAAGTGCAATCCAATGTTGCACTTAAAGATAATCAGTTAACTTCATCAGTTTAGTGATATTTCCAGATCATACCCCATCCAAAAATGTGAACATAAAGTAACAGAATTAGATAACACTTATCCTTCCCTATAATGAAGGGTTTAATGCAGCACTGCTGAAGTTAGAGTGTCTCACAACTCATTAATCCTACCACGATGCCTGTAATGGCCCAAAGGCATCAATTACCTCTGCATCAACAGGATAAAAATAAACAAAAGACATACTCCTAAGGTGTATAGCGGAAGTTTGTGTTTTAGCCAGTATTTTTACAAATTGTTTGTTCATGCGACTCTTTGATGGATGTTCAATGTACTTTCCAGTCTATTGCTGGTAATAAACAGATAATGCCCCATCAATTGTTGCTCTAAATTGTGTTTTATACTTACGTGTGCTTTTCAGGTTGAGCCAGCAATAAATTGCATACCCCTAACTGTCCCAAAGAAGGTGGTGGTGAGCTACCAACTTGAAATGCTACAGAACTTGAGGTATAGGTAGACCCAGAATGTTGTTTAGGAGGGAGTTTAAGGATTTCACCCTACGAAGGTGAAGGAATGATATGATATTTTCAAGTCAACGTGTTATGCAGCTTGGAAAGACACTGGCAGGTGGTGGTGTTACATTGCTTTTTCTACTTTTGTCCTAGTTGGTCGAGGTTGTGGGTTTGGAAGGTGCTGTCTGAGACATCTTGGTGAGTTGCTGCAGTGCATCCTTTAAATGGCAGAAAAGGCTGCTGCTGTGCCTCAGTACTGAAATGGTTATTGATAGAGTCTGCATCAAGCTGGCTATCATCTCCTGTGTGGTGTCAAGCTGTCTGGGTACTGTTGAAGCTGCACTCATCCAAGCAAGTGGAGAATATTCTATCACACTCCTGATTTGAGCCTTATAGATGATGAACAGGATTTGGGGAGTTTGGAGGCAAGTTACTTGCCTCATGATTCCAAGTCTTTTACTTCCTCTTGTAGCCACATTGTGTACATGTCTACTTCAATTCAGATTCTGGTCCATGATAACCCCCGAGATATTTTAGTAGAAGTTAAGTGATGGGAATATTACTGAATGTCAGAGAGGTGACAGCTGGCATTTTCCTTGTTGGATATCGTCATTGCCAGGCACGTGTTGTTGAGATGTTACTTGGCACTTATCAGTCTAGGCTGGACATTGTCCTCCTCTTGCTGCATTTGAATGCTCAAAGTTCAAAGTAAATTTATTATCAAGGTACATATATGTCACCATATACAACCCTGAGATCTGTTTTCTTGCAGGCATATTCAGTAAATCCAAGAACCATAATAGAATCAATGAAAGACTGCACTCAACAGGGCAGACAGACAACCAATGTGCAAAAGACAACAAACTGTGCAAATAAAAAAAAGAAAAATATAAATAATAATAATAAATAAATGAGCAATAAATATTGAGAACATGAGATGAAGAGCCTTGAAGGTGAATCTGTAGGTTGTGGGAACAGTTCAGTGATGGGGCAAGTGAAATTGAGTGAAGTTATCCCCTCTGGTTCAGCAATCTGATGGTATGGGGTAGGTAATAACTGTTCCTGAACCTGGTGGTGAGAGTCCTGAGTGTCCTGTACCTTCTACCTATTTTACTGATAGATCAGAGTAAGTTTATAAAAAAGGCCCAAATAAAAAGTTAGATTTCTATACAATTTTCACAGAATAGCAAGGAACAAAACAAAAAAATCTTTGTGCTGGATTTTAATTTCATATCATATTCTAATGCTCAGAGATCAGTTGAAAACCTGTTAACAAAGATTTCACTAGAGCAGCCTGGCTAGACACTTCTGACCCACCAAAAAAGTATTTTGGGCAAGTCCTTTAAAAAAGAAAATAAACCATGAGAGAGGAGGGGAAAGTGAAAAAAATTTCACTCTGACCATCTCGTGGAAATAAACCAATCTTTAAGACCACATTACTATTCTTGACTCCAGCTAAGAAATTGCCTAGTTTAATTTAAATACTGACTTTTCTGTTTTTCTTTCAGGTTCTGTCTATCTGGCCTGTATTTCTAGATTAATTCTGGAACAGTAAGATAGAGTAGGCCATTGTAGCACAAGACTTAATGTGACAAATGAGTTTCTACTTTTTAATATTGATTAATGTTCACCATATTTCAGTTGAAATTTTCAATATTTATGATATTTAATTACTCATATTACAATTAAATATTTAGCAATAAATAACATTATCGATAACTTCATGTTATATTGTAATATATTTTCACAGATATTTTGCCATGTAATAGGTTTAGAATATATATCCAGTACCTTGTCCACCTACTCAAGGTCATTGACTGCCGTCCCCAGGAAGATCAGCCACGTGCATTGCAATGGACTGAAATGTTGAAAACTAGAAAAAAGAGCAAATGTATGGACTCCCTTGGATTGAACTCAATGCCATATTCTTTATTTACAACCAACAACTGTAGGCAAGTGATTAAAAGGAATCAAACTCTCCCTTTTACAGCACATTTTACAATATGTTCCTGTACATTCATTTGGAGTCTTTTATGTTTTATTTAGATGACCTTTTTACTTAATGGTTGAAGTATTTTTCTAAATTTACTATTTGCACAGATTTGATTCCCAGTTGACAAGTTTGCAAATGGAATGCAGGCTAACTGATGGTCTATTTGCTTTCCTTGTAAACAGGGTTGAATCATTAATGTACAAAATCTACTAATGACATCCGATGGTTATAATTCTCAGTTCGTAGTTATTGGCTTTTGAAGGAAAAACTTCATTTTGCTATAAAAGGATAAAACTTGATTTCATCATAATCTGTTGTGCAAAACCTTTTGCATTTGCTTATATTTAAAGTGAGACTATTTAACAACTGTAATATTTTAAAAATTACACAAAAAACTGAAAGAAGGAGATTGTTCCATTCCTGGTGTAAAGTGTTTTGTTCATTTCCCTCTCTTTGTAGAAGAGTGCTAAAATTTACTTACAAGCTTCATAATAGCTATAGTGTCTTATACAGTGTTTGGATAAATTGAAATAAGAGTGTTATTTATATGTACCACATTTAAAATGTACACATAGAAATCGCACTGCCAAGTGTGGCTTTTGCATAATCAGTTCTATTCTGTGGGCTGGTACATCCAATTGCCGCATTTCCTTAAATAGGGCTTTAAAAAATATTTTCTAATGTTTATCTTGATAATTAAACTTTTATGAATTAATGACGGAATTATAGCATACAACAGCAACCCTATGGTGAAAAAACAGTAACAGCTGAAGAAAGGGCACAGAAATTATATTCAGTACATTTTCTGTTAAATCGTTACTACAAACCTGAGAGAAGAACAATTTTCCTTCAGTTTGTTGCAAATCAAAAATCTGTGCTCATTGAGGCAGTTCAACTCTTCCAACACACTGGAATTGGTGCAGACAACTACTAATTACATCATGTCTATCAGCTTATAGTTTGAATTTAAGATCTTCCAGCTATCAACTCTGTATTTCAAAGATATTAACCACATTAAGTTATGTCAATATTTTCCTTCAATAAAAACAGGTAACACTCAGAGGGCCACACAGTATCTGTGGAAAAAGGAAAAAGACAACAATTTAATCTGAGAGCCGTTCCTTTGTTTTCTAATGGCAGTCATTCAAATCCCCTTACTGCTCATAAAATGATAATCAAAGTATTAAACCATTCATACTTTCTTCTTTTCTATTATCTCAATACATTTGTTTATTCTGTCTCGAGTTAAATGTAGTATACAGAGTGTGGCCAGACATCGAAAATGTTTGTTGAATAATCTAAATGCAGCATGCAGCAATTTATACGGAACACTTCAAAATCACTACAGATAATACAGAAAGAATACTGTTCATCCGCAATTTGATACTTGAAAAAGCAGGCATATCCTACAATAAAGTTCAAAGTTAAAGGAAAAAGTAATGAAAATACTCAGCATATCAGACAGCATTTGTGAAGGAGACAATAGAATTAATAATTATCCTTCATTAGATCATTTTGGAGTCAAAAGAAGGTAGAATGTTCTAATATCTGATCAGTTATTTTTGACCAGTACATAAAAAAACAGATTTTGCGTAAGTTACATGCAATATTCTACATTCCTTCACTAGAGAGAATAAGCATTTAGTAATAAATGGTTATGAAACAATAAGAGTATGTAAATTATTAAAGGGAGTTGATAATTTACATTGCACCAGCAGGTTATTTTTCTTTAATCTATCTGTCTTTTTATTTAAATTTGTGAAAACCCTGACTGAATGTTTCCTCTCCTTCACTTCATCTTACAAATAACAGTTGGTTATCTCAGAAATCTCTGGCCAAACATGAATCCTTTCCCCTAACATTCATGAATGAGTTGCCAAGCTAAAATTCTTTTACTCAAAATGATCCAGATTGTATGGATACAATTTATTTTCTAATTCTGAATTAGAAAATGCTGATAACCATAGTAAAATTAATCACTTAAATTCTCAAGCCAAACTTAGGCAAAATCTTGCTAGTAGAGTCATAGAGTTATACAGCATGGAAACAAACTCTTCATCTCATGTCATCTACTATATAACGACCAAGATGTCTCTTTGAGCTATTCCCTTTCGCCCAAGTAGTATCATTTTTCCATTTTTAATATGCATTTTAAATCTTTAAAATATCAGTCTTTTACAGTAAATTAGGTAGAACTTGTCAATTACACAATTTCTCTCCTAAAAATGATTGATTAATATCAGTTATTAATACCAAATCGGAAATTGTCATGTTATTTTTTTCCAAATCCAGATTCAGCAGAATCACAGTACAATTATATCGAAACCTGCTCACTTTACAATGTTACAGAAATAATTATATGCCTATATAAAACTGAAAACAAGTATATAATTGAACAGATCTTTTTCAATTTATTATTGCTTGTGAACTGCAGGTTGCAATTACATCTTTGCCACCAAAACAGATTTTGACTGATACATTATTTTGTTGTAATTATTAATGTTTTGGGTTATAACTTTTTGGTTAACAGTTGGGTTTAAGCCATGCTGTGTCAGGTATTTTAGTCCCTAGAAATAGTGAAGACTATGTGAAAAAGGTTTGGAAGAATGGATTTGTCATGAAAAGATACACCGTTCCTTTTCTTTTTCCTTTTCCCAGTGGTAATTTTTTTGTTCTTCCACTAACCATTTTTATTGCTGTAATTTGACATTTTTTGTAGGTCAGTGACTGCTATTTGAAAATTTCAAGAGTTCAACAACAAAAAAAATTAGTTAATTCTACTCAAGATTAAGTGCAGTGAAACCTAAATAATTTACAAAAATACGTAAGAAAGTGCCAATTGGAAATAGTATGTTTATTAAGATAACACATGTTTGTACGGGGGGAAATAACCTGTAAGCATTAAATACTGGTATCAACCTTGATATCCCAAGCTTGCAATCTCCATCACCTAAAAGGCCATAGCAGCAAGTCTTTAGAAACACTGCCATTTGGCACCTCTTTTCTAGACTACACACCATTTTGACTTGGGACACATTTTCCCATTCTTCATTTGTTGCTGAATCAAAATTGTGAAAATCACTAACATCACACTTAAGTATTTTCACCGCAATAGCTCAAAAAGGCGCTCACCTTAAGATATCCATGTTCCCTAAATGAATTAAGATAAAAATATTGGATGACTAGGAGTACAAAAAAGAGGGATCCTCCTGCCTTGTCCCAAAAAGGTCCTTTAACCTAACCTTAGAACCTATTGGTGGAACGATAGGATAATATTTATTTCTCTCATTCCTATCCTACATCATGAACTGTGCTGCTGGAAGAGGAGCTTAGCCCAATTTATAATCTGTCTACATAGAAAAGCAAAGATCAATGAATAGAGCCCAGTTTTTAGGACACATATCAGGGTGCCATTTTGGATGTTAAGTGAAGATCCAAAGAGAATTGTGTGTCTTTAATGTCAGAAAAGTGTTGGCATTTAGCATAGGAAGGAAGAAAATAAATTATTAAAATATCTTTTCAGTGTGTGTAGCTTATGACAATCAAAAGATTTAAACAATGAACATCCTCATTCACTACCAGTGGCACATTGAATTCTTTCATCAGTAATTATAGTCATTCAAGGCCGACTTCTCTCAACTCCAAAATAAACTCATTAAATTTCAATTAAAATTATTTAGGAATTTTTGAGGCATAAAATTAGAGTGCATCTTCTTTCTGACATGAAATTTAATGTTCATTATCTTAATATGTTAGCTTAAAACCATGTGCCTATCTTTTACAGAAATTTCATTTTGTAAGGCCAATATTGGAGCAAATTAATGATAGAAAGCCAAAACATGTATGGATTGGTTCAGACAAAAGGCAAATTTTTTTTCTGTATTTAAAGCTATATATGCTATAGATGATTCAGTTGGAGCTAAAGTTAAATTGTAGTGATAACTCACAGTAACAGGTATTGTTGAGTTAATTTGGAGTGAATGGTAGATAGTTGATAAAATTTATTTATAAAGCAGTGCAACTTATGAGTGTCAGAGATAGAATAGATAAGATGTATTCATTCTCCTGAGCAACTAAATGAATTCTGAAGAGATAGAGATTTAAGAATAAGAAGGGAGTTCAGCGCACAACTGTAATGAATCAAGAAGGCAATTTGACTTTCTAAGATACACACATCTAAATGAACTAAGATGAAGTCTTCACTGTCTAATACATCTTCACCACCTGGATGAACATCAGTCACAGAAACATTTATCGCATTCATAAAGTGCACTCAATGTGATGTGATAGCAAGAAAGAACTAGGAAGCAGAATTAGGCTGGTTTAATTTGGACAGAATGAGCAAAATGTGGTGTCTATGATAAATTCAGAGAGGGAAAAGCTGCACCTTCTTTCATTGTTAAAGTTGCTCTAGCTGAAGGTCAGTTTATAAATGATGACAAAGAGTTGCTCATATGACAGCTTATTCTACCATAAACTACTTAATGACTGTCTTGGCTCTGAAAAGTAACACAAACAGTGGGAATGGCAACAAAACAAGCAGAACTCACAGCAAAATTGTTTCAGAATTGTTTTATCAAAACATACAGCAAAAAGCTCTGTTTAACATTGTAGGCAACTGTTCAAAGATTTTTATGGCTACTTCTGTCAGGTTGTGTTAATTTAAAATGAACATTAAAATATGTTTTTCAAATAATATTTATAGTTTTGCTATACAGCCTACATATGTGACTTAACCTGTAGTAAGGGCTTCATGAGATAAGATTTATAGCGTTCCTCTAGAGCTTCTAATACAAATCAACTTAATTTGCACTCACTTCTAAATATAGATTTTCTGTGAATGCATTACCATTGTCAGCACTATCAAATAATGCCATGGCAACTCATGCCATTTGACTGTTGAAAAATGGAACAAAGTATTTAAAATCAGAAGTGTAAAGATCTCAGTTTACTTTGTAAATGCTTGCCACTTAAGGCACATTTCTGATCTGTTGAATACAGAATAATTGCAGTGGGAGGTACAGCTTTATAGAGATGAAGGGTACACCTTTGTTAAGAATGTTATAAGGGAGACCTAGCAGTGTTCTGGAGCCAGGTTCCTATAGCTGAACAAATGAATACCCAGATTTACTGGAAAGCACCTTCTAAAATTGTCATTCATCACCAGCAGCTACAGTTTTGAGATACAGTAAACCTGTTTGGCAGAGGGAGATGGTTGCCAAAAAAAATCTAGGTAATGTTGCTTGTGCAGAGGAGAAATTGAAGCACTTAAAGGATCTTTTCAAGGACTGTGAGCCAGTAGTTTAAACAGCAGCACTTAAAAGGATTGTTGAGAATTTTCTAACAGAGATGCACTGAGGTGAAATGTCTAGTTGTACCTATTTTGAGCCACAGATCTCAGTGCACACTACAATTGCACAAAGCGAAACACATGATTCATCCTATCAGGAATCACAATACCAGCCTTTGCATCTTATTTGTAAGCTCTACTAAAAACTTAGACTCCATTTCCAAACTATCCTTTGATCTATTTAGTTATCTCAGTTCACCATCTACTGCAGAAAATGCAATTGCAAAATACTGTCATAATTGATAAGTGAAAGTCCTGGACAAAGACGCATTTTGATTTGAGATATTTACTTTTCTCTTAGGAAAACTATGACTAATGCCATAATGTTCTTAAATAATGATCAACTACCCAAATCACTTGAATGGAGTAAAATAAAACAGATTAAGTCTGTTTTGTCTCCATACTGTATTTGTATTATTCGATGTAATGTGTCAACCCTTGTGTATACTTAATTGGACTGTAATTGTACACTTTATTGATTTACACCAGACCCCAAATGCTATATTATAATCAAAGTCATTTAAGAATAGATGCACCATGTTAAATTAAAACATGCTAAAGATCAGAGGGACAAAGAGGATCAGTCCTTCGTTGAAAACATCATCTCCTGGGTGATGTCAGAATTGAAAACTGATCACTATCATTTACTCACAAGGGACTGGAGTGGTGCTGTTTACTTTGCATGCTTCATTTATTGCTAAAAATTGAATAGTGGAGCAGGTTGAGATACTACTTGGCAGATTGCTGCTCTTGTTACTTTTAAGTTTTTCCAAGTTGAACATCATGCAGCAGATTTTGACTTAGATAATATAAATTAAAAATGCATTTACCCACATGAGAGAGTGATTTCAAGTCAAACCAATTTTGTAATTGATAATGTTGTGATTGGACTGCTCTGCGTGTCACAAATGAGCTTTTGCTTCAATCTTAACTTCTTAAAACAAGCGCATCAGCCAGAGGATTCATACAAGACAGATGATTAAATACCTCTAAGAAGAATATAACATACC
>JAUOBT010050157.1:0-10358 GCA_032362145.1 Hypanus berthalutzae
CATTTGAATTCACTGATTTGAAGATTGTCATTCTTTCTGGCCAAGAGCCAGAAAGGTGAGAGTGCCAGAGAGCAGAAGTGAGTGTCATTGCTATTACTATGGAGAAGGTGATGGGAAGCTGAAAAGTCTGAAGGTAAATAAGTCACCTAGACCAGATGGTGTACACCCCAGGCTTCTGAAAGAGATAACTGAAGAGATTATGGAGGCATTAGTAATGATCTTTCAAGAATCACTAGATTCTGGAATGGTTCCAGAGGACTGGAAAATTGAAAATGTTTCTCCGTTCTTTAAGATGGGAGGGAGGAAGGTAAAATAAAGGGAATTATATGCCATTTAGCCTGATCTTAGTGGCTGGAAAGATGTTGGAGTCTCTTATTAAGGATGAGGTTTTGGGGTACTTGGAGACACATGACAAAATAGGCCAATGTCAGCATGGCTTCCTTAAGAGGTAATTTTGCCTGATATATCTGTTGGAATTCTTTGAGGAAATAACAGGCAGGATAAACAAAGGAGAGTCAGTGGATGTTGTTTACTTGGATTTTCAGTAAACCTTTGACAAGGTGCTACACATGAGGCTGCCTAACAAGATAAGAGCCCAGAGTATTGCAGAAAAGATACTAGCATGAAAAAAAGATTGGCTGACTGGCAGGAGGCAGAGAGTGGGAATAAAGAGGGTCTATTGTGGTTGGCTGCCGGTGACTGGCGGTGTGCCGCAGCAGTCGGTGTTGGAACTGTTTCTTTTCACAGATTTGGATGAAGGAATTGATGGCTTTGTGGCCAAGTTTGTGGATGATATGAAGATAGGAGGAGGCGTGGGTAGTATTGAGGAAGCAGGGTGTCTGCAGAAGGACTTGGGTTGGGAGAAAATGCAAAAAGAAGTGGCAGATGGAATATAGTTCAGAGAAGTGTAAGCCATTCACTTTGGTAGAAGGAATAAAGCCATGGACTATATTCCAAATGGGGCAGTAATTCAAAAATCAGAGGTGCCAAGGGACTTGGGAGTCCTTGTGCAGGATAACTTGCATATTGAATTGGTGGTAAGGAAGGCAAATGCAAAGTTAGCATTCATTTCAAGAGGATTAGACTACAAAAGCAAGAATGTAACGTTAAGGCTTTATAAGGTATTGGTCAGACTGCACTAGGAGTATTGGGAGCAGATTTGGGCCCTTATCGAAGAAAAGATCTGCTGGCATTGGAGAGGATCCAGAGGGGGTTCATGAGAATGATCTCAGGAATGAAAGGGTTAACATATGAGAAACATTTAATGGTCTTGGGCCTGTATTTGCTGGTGTTTAGAAGAATGATGATGGATGTCATTGAATTCTATCCAATACTGAAAAGCCTAGACAGAGTGGATGTGCAGAGGATGTTTCCTATAGTGGGGGGAGTTTAGGACCAGAGGGTATAGCCTCAGAATAGAAGAACATCTATTTAGAACAGAGATGAGAAAAAAATTCTTTTCCCAGAGGGTGGTGAATCTGTTGTATTCATTGCCACTGACAGATATGCAGGCCAGGTCATTGGGTTTACTTAAGGTGGAGGTTGATGTGTTCTTGATTAATCAGGACATTAAAAATTACAGGGAGAAAGCAGGAGAATGGGTTTGAGAAGGATAATAAATCTGCCATGATGGAATTGCGGAGCAGACTCGAAGGGACGAATGGCCTAATTCTGCTCCTATGTCTTATTGTTTTATGGTCTTAATCTGTAAAGCTGTGAGTCAGACTTAGATTCAGATGAGTGGCATCCACTTAAGTAGCTCTTGCAGGGCTGGGACAGTTCCAATAACCTCCCTCTATGCTGTTTCTTTTATGAATAGATGTTGAGGTTCAGTCTGGTGAGATAAGATGCATCAGTTAACCATACTACATGGTAGTATGAAGCTATTTCCAATCAGCACTCTGCGTAAGTTCTGGCTCAATGGTTGCATTTGGGCCTCAGTGTCATTTATAGGATCAAGTCTCCCACCGGACAGACCTTAATGTAAATTTAGCCTGGAATAGGTATCTGAGCAATTACTCTGTCACAAGTATTGTATGTTTGTCCACATCTTAAACCTGAGTTGATATAAATGTTCATGAGTGTCCTCTTAGGGGAACGTGGAAGATGAATTGGTTTTAGATTATAAAACATAGAGCTTAGAAAATTATAGCACAGTACAGAGGTGACGAGGAATTTCTTTAGCCAGAGGGTAGTGAATCAATGGAATTCATTACCACAGACAGCTGTGGAGGTCAAGTCATTGAGTATATTTAAAGCAGACATTGATATGTTCTTGATTAGTAAAGGTGTCAAAGGTGACAGAATAGGCCGGTGAATGGTGGTGAGAGGTATAATAAAATAGCCATAATGGAATGGTTGAACAGACACGATGGGCTGAATAGCCTAATTCTGCTCCTACATATGTCTTACGGTCTAGCAAGTCACTTATCATCCTCCTTTTCTCCGTTGAGAAAAGTCCAAGCTTGTTCAACCTATCCTCATAAGACATGTTTTTGTTTCCAGGAAGAACGGGCCAGGTGCCCTGGCCAATATTTACCCCTCAAGAAAAACAAAATCAATTACTTGTTCACTAATAATTACTTTATGGGAGCTTGCTCTGTACAGTTCAGTGATGACCTTCCTACATCACAGCAGTCGCTTAACTAATTGTAACTGCATTGGATATAAAATGTATATAAAAAGCATACTACTACTATAAAAAATAAAGGAGCAAAAAATAAATGGGCAAGGAAGAATGGATGGTACCTAACTTATGGATGAGTTAAATGAAAATATATGAATTTTGAAAACAGGCCAACTCAGGAAAATAAAGAGAAAAAGATTTTTTTTTCAAGGCCAATGGAACTCGCAGCTACGAATGGATGTTGTTCTTAAGTTAAGAATCCCATTAGATTCCACATTATGAACTATACCTGATTGGTGAAAGTCTAGATTGGGTCAGTGAGTGTGGAATAATCCTTGAAACATGTCTAATTTGCAGACACCATGAATGATGCCACCTGCCTTATCCACCACCCTGAATTTGTGGTCTACTCGTCCATTTTCTCGTTCTTCATTCCCTTCATCGTCACACTGCTGGTGTATGTGCAGATTTACATAGTGCTACGGAAACGGAGGAAGCGAGTGAACACCAAGAGAGGCAGTAGGTTTGAGTCAGAGATCCAGGCACCGTTAAAGGTAAACTGTTGGAAGCAAGGCATCCTTTGCACATTTATACAATTATTTTTTGCATGTGAGGTACAAGAGTGTTAGTTTCGATTTCAAGTCCTGTAATGAGACTTATATTTACTGCCCGTTACACCACTGGGGTTTAGAGCAACAATGAAGGTCCCTCACCTCTGTCTGTACAGAAAGATTCTTAATTGCTGTTTCTATAACAATTATTTTTTGACCAGTCAGGGTTGTTAGCTGAACCTCCAAACCTGGAGGACCAGTGGACCACTCCTAATCTGGCCTCTATCCTTAGAATTGTTTGGCATGGGTGACCCTACCAAGAATCAAAGCACACGGTCCCTGACTCTAGCCAATATAGTTTTCCAGGTCATTGAGGCACACAAGCCTCCAAACCCTATGACAAAGTTGTGGTCCTCTTGGAGGTATGAGACTTATAGAATTATAGGAAGCAGACCCTTCAACCCATAAGATCAATGCTGACCATCAACCACTGTTTTTCACTCACCATTCCCTAACCTATTTTATTCTTGCTGCTTTCCCAACTCCCTTCATACATGTCCCTTGACCATCCCATGCATTTTTGGGATGTAGGAGGAAATCAAAGCACCCAGAGGAAGTCCACCTGGTCACAGGGAGCACACGCAAACTCCACAGGGATAGCAAGGCAGATCAAGATTGAAGCCAGTCAATGGAGCTGTGAAGTTCCATATCCACCAGCTGCACCATTGCTCCATGTAATTGTACACAATATGTTGAGGAAGTGCTGCACTGCTGGAGATAACATATTTTAGACAGAGGACATCTTCATATTCCAATTATATATTTGCAAATAAATCAATCCTGTTGAATAACTGGAAGAGGAGAGAATTCCTCAGATACCTCTGGCAGGATTCTTCCCACAACCACAGTTTATAAAAATGCATCACCTGGAGATTCACTTAAATTCTATTTTTAAGATATTTTCACAAAAATAGCTTTTGATCTGTTGCTACAACCAGGTTATGCTCCAAAGTAACTCATTTTGATGGCTTATAGTCCAATATAATGAATATATCTAACTTCCTATCTCTTGGGCAAGAATTTTCTATTTTAATACCTTATTACTTCTGCTAGGTTTACAGATTAAATAATGGGGAATTTGGAAAATTATTCAAAATGGGAAGACTTTCCAAGTGGAATAAGCATTTCATTTTTGCATTTAGGATAAATGTACCCACCCAGAAGATGTGAAGCTGTGTACAATGATTGTGAAATCAAATGGGAGCTTCCCCACCAATAAAAAGAAAGTGGTGAGTGTCTACAATATGATTATCTTGTTGAATTAGTATAGTCATGTCAAGCTGCCTGAGCAGATAACAGCTGGAAACTGTATTGCTAATTGTGCGGCAATACTGGGAACTAGAGGCCAACTCTTGGGACTATCTGCTCATCTTAGCATTCCTGCTCCACTGTGGCTAAGAGTTATAATCTGAGGTAAACATGGTCTGAACCAGTATTCTCCTTCTTGTCAAAAGAACTTAATTTGGGAAAATTTCCTATTTCTATTGTGCTGCTGCCCTGTCAGATCATCTCATTGATATCACACTTGATTCCGTCGTTAAATATATGCATAGGATCAGATGCTTTTGGAGTCCATTTTGCCCATTGTGCTGTGGTGACTCGGAAGAACCCATCTATTTAGTCCTACCACCTTGCTTCTTGCTTGAGGCCCTGCAAAATTTGCCATTTTAATGGGAAATCCAATTCCCTTTACAATGGTATGTTGGATCAGCTTCTGCTGTCCTTTAGCCATGTAATCAGATCAAAATAGTATGTTGAATTTTAAAAAAAAAGTTTCTCTCTCAGTGCTAGCTTCTCTAAAAATTATTTTAATATGTTTTCTGGTTACTGTCAATGAAAAAATGTTAGCTCAGCAAAAGTCCTCATTATGCTAACACATAATTTTTTTCTCTACCCTCTCTTCTCTAAGGAGAAGCAAATTCATCCTATCTTGTCTCTCCCTGAGAAACTGTGGATGAACAGAGAGATATTGGACTTCACATCCATAGATCCCTAAAAGTTGCAGCACAAGTTGATATGGTGGTTATGAAGGCATATTGTGTATTAGCTTTCACTAGGTGGGGAATTTGTTCAAGAGTCATGAGGTAATGTTGCAGCTCTATAAAACTCTGGTTAGACCTCACTTGGGATATTGTGTTCAGTTCTGGTAACATTATAGGAAGCATAGCTTTAGAGAAGATGCAGAGGAGATTTACCAGGATGATACCTGGATTAAAAAGAATGTCTTATGAAGATGGGATGAACCAGCTAGAACTTTACGCTTTGGAGAGAGAGAAGGATGAGAGATGACTATATAGTGGTGTACAAGATAACAAGAAGCATAGATCAAGTGGACAGTCAGAGACATTTTTCCACAAGGCTGAAATGACTAATTCAGGGGGATGTAACTTAACATATAGAAAGTATAGAGGGGATGTCAGAGGAATATTTTTAAAAACTGAGAGTGGCAAGTGTGTAGAAAGGGTCTTGTTAGAGGCAGATACATTAGGGACATTTAAGAGTCTCTTAGATAAGCACATGGATAAAAGAAAAATTGAGGACTATGTGAGAGGGAAAAGTTAGGTTGATTTTGGAGTGGATTAAAGGGTTGGGACAACGAAGGGCCTGTACAGTGCTGTACTGTTCTATGCTCTATCTGCCATATTCTGGAACATGAGCATTTTGTGCTGAACATTTTGCTAAGTAGAATAAATTTGATTTCCTTTTAGAGGACAGCAACTCTAAAGATGCTGGTGGAATTGGCAGGTAAACAGATTTACTTATTTGAGAATGACTCAAATATAACATTTCAATTGAAAAACAAAAGAAAAAATTGCTGGAAATATGAATTAAAAATGGAAAATACTGGAAACACTCAGCAAGGCAGAAACCAATTTAATGTTTCTTGTTGTTGATTTTTTATCAGAACATTTTAGAAACATTACTTGCTATATCAGGGGAACTAGAAAATGAATAGAGGAAAGACATGTCTTAGCACTCTGCTCTCCCTTTCTCCTCCACAACAAACAGAAGTGTAGGGCAAAACTTTCACAGAAGGCTTCTGGACAACCAGCGACACATGATGCTAATAACCCTAGAAAGTATATGTTAGTTCTGGAGGCAGGTTGATCGAATTGAAACCAATGCTCTAAACAATTTAATGGTTAAATAGTTAAATACAATGGTTAAATTGTCCGAACAGAGCACATAAAATGAGTTTGTATAGACTTAATTGTGGAATTATAAATGCTAAAATGATTTGATGGAGTGGTTAAACAACATGCTTTAATGGAGAGATCAAGAACAACGGAATATAATCTTAAAATTGAAACGTGGACATTTAAGGAGATCAAATGTGATACCTTCAACAAAATATATCCAGAATATTCTTCTTATTAGCTGCGGTCATTGAAACAATTGGTTCCACCAGAAAGTAGTCAATCAATAGATGAAGTTATCAAGGGATATTCTAGAGCAGTTTATAAAGCTGAGGTATCAGATTTAATGACAGAACAGACTCTGGGGCCAAATGGCCTCTTCCTGTCATAATATTTCTGGAGCTGGTGACAAAATTACTCATACCCTTACAGGGTCCCATTTCAATAGTTATTGGTTTACACTGGCCTGGCATGCACTTTGGGTATTTATTTGGTTTTGTTTTGGGACATTTGATCTTGGTGCAGGAGGCTGTCAACAACCAAGATGACTTGGAGATGGAGATGATGTCTTCTGCCAGCCCGCCACTAGAGAAGCCAAAGCTCAAAACGACAGCCACCAACCACCAGCTGGCTGTGCCTACTCCCTCCAACCAGGGTGCTAGTTCTAGCCTAGCATCTCCTGCAGGCAGCCCGGTGAAAGGGGAGAAGAATGGGCACACCAAAAACATAAGCAAAGCGGCCAAAGCTTTTGAGATCCAGTCAATGCCAAATGGTAAAACAAGAACATCGCTCAAGAGCATGAGCAAGCGGAAGCTTTCCCAGCAAAAGGAGAAAAAGGCCACTCAGATGCTGGCCATTGTCCTCGGTTAGTACTGCCTTGACTTTGTTCATTTTCTCATTTCTGATTCTAGCTAGTTGCAAATCAAATATCTTTTAATTGGAATGGTTAACCATGGGAAGAAGGAATCTAATAACCCTAGGAAGTATATGTTGGTTGTGGAGGCACAATGCAGAGAGTAGCCAACATCCTGTCATTGGGGGTGAATGGGCAAAGAAGTAACAGATGGAATCTAGTGTAGGGTAGTCTGTGGTCATGCACTTAAGGAATAAAGGGGAGAACATTCAAAAATCAGAAGTGAAAAGGGACTTGGGACTCCTTTAACTTGCAGGTTGAGTCAGTGGCAAGGAAAACAAATGCAATGTTAGCAGTAATTTTGAGAAGATTGGAATATAAAAGCAAGGAAGTAACATGAAGGCTTTATCAAGCATTTGTCAGACCACACTTGGAACTTTTTGGCTCTTTATCTAAGAAAGATTGGGATAGCATTGGAGAGGGTCCAGAGAGGGTTCATGAGACTCATCCCAAGAATTAAAGGGTTAATATAAGAGGAGTGTTTGATAGCTCTGGGTTTATACTCACTGGAGTGTGGAAGAAGGAGGGGGAATATCATTGAAAACCTATTAGATATTGAAAGATCTAGATAGAGTGATGTGAAGAGAATGTTTCCTGTACTGGGAAAGTTTAGGACCAGAGCGCAAAGCCTCAGAATAGATGGGTATCCATCTAGAACAGAGATGAAGAGGAATTTCTTTAGCCAGAGGGTAGTGAATCTGTGTGATTCATTGCCACAGGCAGTTGTAGAGGACAAGTCATTGGGTATATTCAGTGGAGGTTGATACTGTAGGTTACCGTTTAACAAGAGCATCAAAGGTTACAGGGAGAAGGCAAGGCAATGGGGTTGAGAAAGATAATAAATCAGCCATGATGGAATGGTGGATAGACATGATGGACTGGCCAAATGGCCTAACTCTGCTCCTATGTCTTATGGCCAGAGTCACCTGTCTCGCATTATTGGTTGAATCTGACAAGAAATGAGTTTGGAAAGTTTCAACTAATTACTGATAGTTGCAGAATATATGGAAGCTTCCTAAAACTTGGTCCTCATTGGAGACCTCAAAGGGAAGCACTGCAATCTTGACCATTACAAGAAAGGGATAAAATTAATCTCTGCAAGGGACTTGCATTTTCTTGTGGAAAGTTGAAGTTGAGGGATCTTTATTGACTAGTTACTATTGCAACTAGCTTATTTGCAAATAAACTTGCTAATTAGCAAGATCCTAGGACTGAAACAAAAAGGAATCATGTTTATGTATGGCTGAAGAATTTTCCCTCAAGTGATAACATGGGCCTACTAAAAATGATCCAGCATATGTTTCAACTCTAACCTTAGACGATTCCCTTGCTATTGGTGGAGGATGTCTTTTTTTTCTGGAGATTGATTTGTAAAGAAAGAAAAGAATTTGCAAGGAAATTGGGAAGTGAGGTGAGAAATCTAAACTAAGGGGTTACCACCCTTAAAGTTCAAAACAAGTCACATAAGCATCTTGTATTTGCTAAGAAATTGAAAGACATAATGGCATAAAAAGAAATATTTGGTACAAACTGTCCTTCCCATCCCAATGTCATTATAGTTTTTTAGACTAACCTCTGATATTCTTCCTGCTTACTTAGTGAGTGCTTTGTTTGTGTAGATTAATAGGTCACCTTTCTCTATCAACACTTCTTGAGGAGTTTCTGTAGGCAGTTGCCTAGAAGTGCTGCAGTGCTTGGATCAGTGTGAAACTGGATGGCAGGACATGGGGTTTGGAAGGAGGGGTGTGGTGGGGATGGTCTTATCAGCTTTGTGCAAGAAACCTCCAGAAGTAATATTCTATCACATTCAAGGCCTAAGGAACCTTGCATGATAGATTAATCACCATCACACACAAAGGCCATTCCTCTGAGGATTCATCATGAGATAGCATGTGAAGGATTGGGCCTAGGCCATGAAGGCACGTGGCATAGTAGTTAATGTAATACTTCACAGTGCCAGCTGTAGGATCAAGGTTCAATTCCTGCCTCTGTCTATAAGGAGTTGGTTCATTTTCATTGTGATTGCATGGATTTTCTCCTGGTGCTCCGGTTTCCTCTCACATTCCAAAGATCTATGAGTTAGGGTTAGTAAGTTGTGAGCATGCTACGTTGGCACTAGAAGCATAACAACACTTATGGACTGTCCCCATTCTTGATGTAAAATAATGCATTTCACTGTATATTTTGATGTATGTTTGATAAATAAGGCTAATCTAATCTGAAGATTAAAAGAAAAGGATAGCTGTGGAAAGGGGACTGAGGTCATAGTTATGATCAAGGTTTTGGGTGGGGGAAAGACATGGCAAGCGAAAGGCAGAAATTGAGATCCAGGGGAGTGGTTAAATGCTATAGAGGGCTCGAGCAGATAGGGTGGGGAGTGTGAGACCAAGCTAAATACCAGTTCAAGATCAAACCCTCGCTAAAGGCAGATGCCCCTTAACTAATGCCTTAACACCTTAGATAAGGCTTGTATTGCTGAACAGGTTAATTGGTACTCGCTGGCCTTGGATGTCTCAGTATATATCACATTTTTGTTGTCACTGATCTTGAAGCTGTGTGGCTATGAGTTCCAAACTCACGAAGAGCCCAAAATGAGGCCACAGTAAGGCCACTCTCAGGTTGGAGAAGCAATATATTGTATTCTGTCTGGGTAGCCTCCACCTGATAGAGTGAACAGTGATTTCTCAAATTTCCAGTTTCTCTTAACTCTCTCTCTCTTCTCCTCATCTGCTTATCACTTACCCTTTCTCCTTCCTTTTCCCCCATAGTCCATTCTCCTCTCCTAGCAGATTCCTTCTTATTTAGCCCCTTACCTTTTCCACCTATTACCTTCCAGCTTCTCACTTCATTCCTCCTCACCACCCTTCTACCTTTCCCCTTATCTGGTTTTGCCTGCCACCTTCTAGCTTGTACTCATCTCCCTTTCCCCTACCTTCTTATTCTGTCTTCTTTCCCCTTCCTTTCCAGTGCTGATGAAGGGTCTTATCACTAAACATCAGCTATTTATTCCGCTCCATAGATGCTGCCTGACCTTCTGAGTTCATCCAGCAAGGGGGATGAGTACTCTGGAT
>JAUOBT010050598.1:0-10337 GCA_032362145.1 Hypanus berthalutzae
ATGGTTGTTCATCTGGGAGAGGGAAAACTCCGATTTCAACCCTCCGCTGCCTCTAGCTGTGTTACCTGTGCAAGGCGTGGGTTACCTGACCCCACTAACCCTGGTACTAATTCAGGACACCCCAGACCCCCAGACCCCAGACAGCCTAGGATCTTTGGGGGCCATTGTATTGTCTACAAATTGCGGTAACCGTATGAGTGAAAATAAATGAAGCCATTAGAAATGACTGTGTCTGGAATCATGTTTGTATCATTTATAGACCAGTAGAGCAGATTAACTGAAGGCCTGTGTCTCCTTTGTCTCTGCTGCGGTGTTTATACCGGGCCATGTCACTTTTGGAGCAGCCTCGGCCTTCTCAGCCGATTCAGCCTGAGAAGTATCGGAGGACAGTGTTGACGTCACTTCTTGATGATTCTGGTAATTTGATGGTTGAAAAGCCCTATCGATTGCTCAGAGATTGGTTCTACTGGCCGCTAATTAAGCTAGAGGTCGAGGAATGCAGCACTTCGTGCATTCGATCCATAAGACGGGTCTATGCGGGCAGCTCACTTGTCCCATTTGCAGAGTGCAGGACCTCTTGACCTGGTGTGTATGGATTACCTTTTGGTAGACCCCGATGCAGCAACGCGGCCAATGTACTAGACATCACGGACCACTACACCAGATATGCACAGGCTTTCCCTACCAAGTATCAGAGGGCGACCACGGTGGCCAAAGTTTTATGGGAGCGGTATTCATTTAATACGGACTCCTCAGTCTGATACATAGTGATCTGTTTGGGATTTTGAGTGTAGACCTATCAGCATACTTGGTGGAGCGGAGGACTTCTCCTTATCACCAATAGGATGATCCCCAGCATGAGAGGTCTAATTGGATTTGACAGACATGCCAGGAACCTTGGAAATCAGCAAAAAGAGCACGTGGAGTCAACATATTTGGCATCCGGTCCACTGTTAAAACTGTACAAGTAAAGAAGCTACCGGGGAGTCGCCATATTATCTGGTGTTGGGCGTCAGGCGAGGCTCCCCGTCGGTTTTGGCACTGGCCAGGAAGACCTACTACCGAAGGCTTATCTGAAGTATGTATCTCATGTGAGAAGGGAGCTGAAAAAAGTTTGATTATTTAGCTGAGGTCGCAGCTGCCAAGCAGAATCAAGGACATAAGCGGACGTATCATCCAAATGAGGCCGGGAGACCGAGTCCTCATGAGGAACTTGAGCTAACTGGGAAGAATAAGTGGGCTGACCACTGGGCGGCTACGCCCGATGTAGTGGAGAGTCTTCCAGGTGAAACAAGAGGATGGGAGCGGGCCTACCAAGATTCTCCATCGGAACCACCTGGTCTGGGACAACAGCTGCGTGTCGACTCAGCGCCCGATGTAGTGGAGAGTCTTCCAGGTGAAACAAGAGGATGCGAACGGGCCTACCAAGATTCTCCATCGGAACCACCTGGTCTGGGACAACAGCTGCGTGTCGACTCAGCGCCCGATCTGGAGCCGACACCTTTTAAGAGGACTGTGCAGAGAATCGGAGGAGCAAGAGCAGGAAAGATGAGACCGTATTTCGCCCCGGATTGGGATATGGACTCGGCGGATGAGGAAATGGGAGTGTGCTATAAGCTGTCTTTTGTTATCTCCCCACTAATTGAGGGAGAGATTCCCAACCCTTCTCACGCTGAGCCGGGTGAAATCGGGAGTACTATCTGTGGAGAGCCTGGGTTTCCTGAAGGGGGTGATGCGGGGCTCATTCACGTGGCAGAGGGATCCGAGTTGTGGGGGGGCTCGAGTGATAGACGGGGCAGTCCTCTCCAGATAGGCCAGCTGTATCCCACGGAGTGCCCAAACCTGAAGGAGTAGATGACGGGGTAAGGAGTTCTAAAAGTATCAGGGATCCCAGATGGGCTGGCCTACGTAGCTCCGGGGAATAGGGCGCTACGTCTTTCCCCTTTGTGAGATATTTCAGTACCCTGTAGAAAATGGACCAGAGTTTCTGACATCGCGAAATTCTTTTGAACAGAGTGTGAATAATGCCGGATGAAAAATTATTTCAAAGTCACGGGGACATGATCATTGTGGATGGTGGAGAGTGTAATGCCCTGGTTCAGATGGTTCATATTTATTTCTCTGGGATGCTGGTCTGTTCTGTCTACGCTGCTTGTTTGGGTCACTGTGGAAGATAAGAGTTAGGAGAGCTGTATCCCACCCGGTTAGGATGGGTAGGTTTAGCGGAGGTTTCTCCGGTGAGGAAGACTACGGTTCGGTTTGGGACTTGGTTGAGGAAGAAGAGTGAAGACGCCGGAGAGAGGAGGATGTAGGAGTCGACCCGGACTGGGGTCGTGATTCATCGAAGCCCGGGGAGGTCGAAGGAGATTCGCGAAGGGGAAACTGTGAGCTCCAAATTATGCATATTGGACTGTTTCCTGAAACCGGACACATTCCTTGTTCTTTTCTTTACTAACGCTTTAATCAAACGAGAAATTACAAAGCTAAATATTATTATTGTCTGCTATGTACTGTCCGTTATTTCGTGGCACATATAGTGGCATGCAAAGGTTTGGGCACCCCGGTCAAAATATCAGTTACTGTGAATAGCTCAGAGAGTAAATGATGACCTGATATCCAAAATGCATAAAGTTAAATATGACACCATTCTTTAATATTTTAAACAATGTTACTTTTTTTATTTCCATCCTTTATATTTTCAAAATACCAAAACATGAAAAGGGACCGAAACAAACGTTTGGGCAGCCTTCATGGTCAGTACTTAGTAACACCGCCTTTGACAAGTGTGATGATTTCTTGCAGAATCCGCTGGTATTTCATTGAATTCATTTTTCCGTCTACCAGTGAAATGTTCCCTGTGCCACTGGCAGCAACACGCGTCCAAAGCATGATCGATCCACCCCATGATTAACAGTTGGTGAGTTGCCTTTTTCATGAAATTCTGCGTCCTTTTTTCTCCAAACATTGCGGACAAAAAGCTCTATTTTAACTTCATCAGTCCACAGGACTAGTTTCCAAAAGGTATCAAGCTTGTTTAGATGTTCCTTTGCAAACTTCCGAAGCTGAATTTTGTGGTAAATTCCATGAAGATCATATTTGTGCAGGTGTCGCTGCAAATAGAACAGTGCACTAACACTCCAGAGTCTGCTAAATCTTCCTGAAGGATTTTTTTGCAGTCAAACGTGGCTTGCGATTTGCCTTTCTAAAAATCCTACGAGCAGTTCTCTCGGAAAGTTTTCTTGGTCTTCCAGACCTCAACTTGACCGCCACCGTTCTCGTGAGGAAACCGGTATATAAAAACGCATTGCTATTTTCCTATAGCCTTCGCCTGCTTTGTGGGCATCATTTATTTTATTTTTCAGAGTGCTCGGCAGCTGGTTAGAGAAACCCATGGCTGCTGATTGTTGGGACAAGGTTTGAGGAGTCAGGGTATTTATAAAGCTTTGACATTTGCAAAACCTGGCCTTTACCTTCGATGACTGAACATGCCATAGCCCGAACAAGCTAATTAAGGCCTGAGACCTTGGTAAAATTTATCTGAGAGCTCAAATCTCTTGGGGTGTCCTTTTCCTCACTCTATAATGGAACAAAACAGAAATAATGCACTAATAATGATAATAATAACAACAATAATAATAATAATAATAATAATAATAATAATAATGATAATAATAATATTAATAATAATAATAACAACAATAACAACAACAACAACTGTGAAGCGGTTCATTTTGGTAGGTCAAATATGATGGAAGAATATAGTATTCATGGTAAGACCATTCTTGGCCGTATGGATGATCAGAGGGATCTTGGGTTCCGAGAGTCCATAGGACACTCAAAGCAGCTGCTCAGGTTGACTCTGTGATTAAAAAGGAGCCGAGAGGTAACGTAGCATCTATATAGGACCCTGGTCATTACTTGGGATACTGTGGTCAGTTCTGGTGGCCTCACTACAAGAAGGATGTGGAAGCCATAGAAAAGGTGCAGATGATATTTACAAGGTTTTTGCCTGGATTGCGGAGCATGGCTTATGAGAATATATTGAGTGAAATCGGTCATTTCGTCTTAGAAAAGGAGGCTGAGAGGTGACCTGATGATGAGAGGCATTGATCGTGTGGATAGCCAGAAGCTTTTTCCCAGGGCTGAAATGGTTGCGACAAGTGGACACAGGTTTAAGGTGCTGAGCAGTATGTACAGAGAAGAAGTCAGGGGTACGTTGTTAATTCAGAGAGTGGTGAGTGCCTGGAATGGGCTGCCGGCAACTGTGGTGGAGGCGGATAAGTTAAGGTCTTTTAAGGGACCTTTGCATAGGTACATGTTGCGTAGTAAAATAGAGGGTTTTAGGTAAGCCTACTATTTTCTAAGTTAGGGACATGTTCGGCACAAACCTGTGGGCCGAAGGGCCTGTATTGTGCTGTAGGTTTTCTATGTTTCTAATCTAGTTTAAAATTTGGAAAAGAATGTTTCATCTTTTACATTATGACTTTCGGAGATCAGTTCATCTTACTTAGCTATCCACAGTAACAGCATTTTGACCAGGGGTGCAAAAACTTTAGCATGCCACTGTATTTGTAACAGGGTAACAACTGACGCAGCATCCACACAAACAGGGGATTTGGTGGGGCTTGCACTTCCATCCCCCACGTTCGGCGGTGTCGGGGATTGTCTTCCCTGGACTTCCGCAGCTGACGGGACCGGCCAGTACAAACTTATAAACCCTCTGCTCTCAATATTTCACCATTGAAGGTTTGCAACTTAGAAAGCATCCTAATCGGATCTACACCGGCCTAAGCTCTGTTTTGTTTCAAACTCCATTTTTTTCCAACCGAGAATGGCAATCCGAGGACCCGTTAGATCAATCTTCACAATTATGCAGAAACCAATAGAATTATGATCACAGAATGCAAAGTTTCCCCTCGCACACACTCACGTCACCAGTAAACTATGACCCCTAGCTTCTCACACTCTCCCTGAAGAATACTACTTCCGTTATTGGAGATGTCCCTGACCCTGGATCGTGAGTTTCAAAAGACTTTTCCGAAGTCTCATTCTTGTCACTAGAACCCACAGTCTGTGCCTTTAACCAGTGAATCCCAGGTCAGTCCTGTTAACAGGATTCGTAACGATTTGATAAAGAATGGCCTAATTAGGGACAATAAATAGAACTATGTACTCATGGAAAAGTAAAGCAAATAAACTGTCATGTTCCCCTTCAGCTCTCGACCTTTCACCATTGACCAATGGCTTCTGGTCACAGTCCCACCCGACCTCAGCGGAAGAATCTTGCTTGCGTTTGCCCTCTCTATACACTCCACAATTTTGTTCACCTCTATCAAGTTTGTTCTCACTCTTCCACGTTGCAAGCATGAAAGTCCTGTGCTCTTCAGTCTTCGCATATAACTCAGGTTATGCAGACCTGGCAACATTCTTGTAAATTCTCCCTGCACTCTTTCAATCTAATTTACAAATTTCCTGTAGGTAGGTTTCCGAACCTGCATACAATACTCCTACCGAGGCCTCACCAATATCTTATACATTACATCCCATGTCCTGCACTCGATAGTTTGATTTATCAGGCCAATTTCCTGAATACCTGCGAAGCTTTTCAATGAATTATAGGCCTGTATTCGCAGATCCGTTTGATTTTCCACATTGTTCAGTGCCCTTCCGCTCACGTTGGAAGAGCTATCCTGCTTGGGTCTGCGAAAGCACAACACCTCTCTGTTGTCTGCATTAAATTCCGTCTGCTATTCCTCATCCCATTTTTCCAGCTGGTTCAGATCCTGCTGAAAGCAATGAAATCTTTCTTCACTGTTTACTGCACCCTCAATCTCGGTGGTTTCCGCAAATTTGCTGATCCGGTTTATCACGTGATTACCAAATCGTTGACATAGATGACAAACAACAACGCACCCAGCACCGATCGCAGGTCTTCCGTCAGAGAGGCAACAATCTACAGCCACCACCTGGCTTCCTACACAAAGCCGATTAGGGAGTGTCAGTGGATTTATGATTGTCACTAATCACAAGTTTGTTTCATTTATAGATACTTTAACAACAAAAAAAACTTTGAAAACTTTGAAGTTTCAACTTTGTTCGTGATATTTTTAAGGTGGTGCAGCTGCTTGTGAACTGTTTGAAATGAGTCTTGTTCGGGATAATCTGATGTGGAGGGTGTCAGCGGGCTTTGGGTGCGACAGATTTGGGAGTGCACCTAGAGCTGCGGGTACACACTGATCTGTGGCTGCACACAGATTTGGTGTGGAGGTAGAACTGTGACGAAACCCAGGATATTTTAATAATAAATGCACTTTGAACTTTGTTCATGCTACTAGTTTAAGGTGGAGGCAGCTACTTACTGAACAGTTTGAAATGACTCTCGCTCTGGGATAATCCTCTGCGGGGTGTCAGTGGGTTCAGGACTGCGCACAGGTTTAGGGATGAGCGCAGATTTAGGGGCGTGTCGGAGAATGTGATGTTTGATGGGTTGTAGGTCAATTGGAGGCATGATGAATCTGAACGCTGTTTTATTCACTGGTACTTTAACAAATACAGTTTAAATTCTTAACTTTCATCTTGCTATTTTTGTAAGATGGAAGTAGCTATTTTATGAACTGTTTGAAACTGTTATTTCTTTGAGTTAATCTAATGTGCGCGTGGTGGTGTCACCGGGTTTAGACTGAACAAGGTTTTGGGGATGTCAGTGGATTTGGCTGTGCACACATTTTTATGGAGTGCATTGGGATTTGGGGGTGCATTTCGATTCTGGGGTGTGTACGGATTTAGGAATGCGTCTGTCAGTATTGGGGAGGGCACTGATATAGGGTGTGCTTAAATTTAAGGGCGTGTTGTCCATACGTGGGTACACGGATGACTGTGATTGAAACGTAGAAAACATACAGCACAATACAGCAAATTTGAAGTTCAAATTTCAAACTGTATTTATTTGTAAAGTAACCTGAGATTCATCACGCTTCAATCCGTGTGTACCCCAAATCTCCGGACACACCCGCAAATCTAGCCACACACCCAGATCTGTCCGCACAATCAAATTTGAGTGCATTATTCGACGACACACCTATAAATTTACGCACATCTCCATATCAGTGTATATCCCCATATTGGCCAACAGATCCCCAGATCTGTGCCCTTCTCAAAATCAATGTGCAGCTCCAAATCAGTTTGCACCGTCAAATTCAGTGACATACCTAAATCTATGTGCAAACAAAAGTCTATGCTCACCTTCAAATCCCTGTGCAGCCCAAACCCGCTGACACGCCAACGTGAAAACTAGATGATCCCAGAGCAAGAACAAAGGTCAAAGTTCAAACTCTATTAATGATTAAAGTATCTATGAATGAAATAACGTGGATATTCGTCACACCTCAAATCGAACTGCATCCCCTAATCCCCCACATTCTATGCCATACTCCTAAGTATGTAGACTTCCCCAAACCTCTGCGCACTCCTTAAGCCACTGACACCCACGTACACTTTAGATTATCCCACAGCAAGAATCATTCCAAACTGTTAGGATACAGCTGCCTCCACCTTAAACTAACATCAAGAACGAAGTTCAAAGTACATTTATAATTAAAGTGTCAAAAATGAAAAACCTTCTGTTTCATCACAACCCTAAATCTGTGAGCACCCCAATATTCGTGTCCACATACATAACTATGTGCATTTCCCAAATCTGTGTGCACTAAATCTCCGTACGCACCCCACCCTAAACCCACTGACACACTCTAAATGCACAATCGATTACACCAGAGCAAGAGTCATTTAAAACAGTTCCCATATAGCTACCCCACCTTAAAAATAATCAAGAACGAAGTTCAAACTTCGAAGTGTATTTATTGTGAAATTATTTAGAAATGTAACAACCTTGAGATTCGTCACCACCCCAAACCTACCGACTCTCCAAAATGGGCTGTGTGCGAGAAGCCAGAGTGTGGCAGTAGATAGATGCCTCTCTGACTGTGACCAGTGATGTGCTGCAGGGATCGTTGGTGGATCCTTTGTTGTTTGTCACCTTTATCAATGATATGGATGATAATGCGATAAAGTGGAACAGCGATATGCGATAAAGTAGAAGGAATTTAATGCAAAGAAAAGAGAGGTGTTGCACTTCGATGGAGCCAAGCAGAGAGCTCTTACAAAGTGAAGGAAGGGCACTGGGTGGTGTTGTAGATCAAACGCATCTGGGAATTCAGGTCTATAATTTATTGAAAGTAGTGTCACAGATATTTGGTGTCGTATAGAGAGCTTTGGGAATATTGGCCTTCTTAAATAGATGTATCGAGTGCAGAGGATGGGATGTAATGTATTAGACACCGGAGAAGCCTTGTTTGGAGTACTGTCTGCAGTTATGGACACTTACCTACAGGAAAGCTGTATATAAGGTTGAAGGGGACACGGAAATTTAACAGGGTGTTGCCAGGTCTGGATATTAGTATGTGCTAACACTAAACAGCTTAGAGCTTCAATCCTTGTATGGGTGGGAGAGCAAATTTGATAGAGGTGTACAAAATTATGGGTTTATAGGAAGGCTAAATGCAAGCAAGAGCTTTCCGCTGAGGTTGGGTGGGACGACAGTCAGAAGTTATGGGTTAATGGTGAAAGGTGAAAAGTTTAAGGGGGACATGACAGGAAGAATCTTCACTTAGAGGCTCCGATAGTGGAATAAACTGCCGGCGCAATTAATGCATGTGAACTCGATTTCAACGCTGCAGCGAAGTTTGGATCAGTACATATATGGAAGGGGTATGGAGGGCAATGGAACGGTGCATGTCGATGGGAATTTTCAATGAATCAGCATGGATTATATGGGCCGAAAGGCCTGCGTCCACGCTATGCATTTCTATGATTCTCTAGATCTATGTGTTGTGCCGATTTAGACCCTACATTTCCAAATAATTATAAACCCGTTCAGCAGGACTGACAGGGATTCACTGATCAGATGTACAGAATGTGAATCCTTTCAGCAGGACGGGGATTTACTGATCAGATGTACGGACTGTGAATCCTTTCAGCAGGACTGACAGGGATCTACTGATCAGGTGGAGAGACGGTGAATTCTTTCAGCAGGACTGACAGGGATTTACTGATCAGATGTACGGACTGTGAATCCTTTCAGCAGGACTGACAGGGATCTACTGATCAGGTGGACAGACGGTGAATCCTTTCAGCAGGACAGACAGGGATTTACTGATCAGGTGTACAGACGGTGAATCCTTTCAGCAGGACTGACAGTGATTTACTGATCAGATGTACAGACTGTGAATCCTTTCAACAGGACTGACAGGGATTTACTGATCAGGTGTACAGATCGTGAATCCTTTCATCAGGACTGATAGGGATTTAATGATCAGGTGTACAGACGGTGAATCCTTTCATCAGGACTGACAAGGATTTACTGATCAGGTGTACAGACCGTGAATCCTTTCAGCAGGACTGACAGGGATTTACTGATCAGGTGTGCAGACTGTGAGTACTTTCAGCAGGACTGACAGGGATTTATTGATCAGGTGTACAGAATGTGAATCCTTTCAGCAGGACTTACGGGAATTTACTGATCAGGTGTACAGACGGTGAATCCTTTCAGCAGGACTGAGAGCGATTTAATGATCAGGTGTACAGACAGTGAATCCTTTCAGCAGGTCAGACAGAGATTTACTGGTCAGGTGTACAGACTTTGAATCCTTTCAGCAGGACTGACAGGGATTTACTCATCAGGTGTACAGACGGTGAATCCTTTCAGCAGGACTAACAGGGGTTTACTGATCAGGTGTACAGACCGTGAATCCTTTCAGCAGGACTAAGCAGGAATTTACTGATCAGGTGTAAATAATGTGAATCCTTTCAGCAGGACTGACAGGGATTTACTGATCAGGTGTACAGACTGTGAATCCTTTCAGCAGGACTGACAGGAATTTACTGATCAGGTGTAAAGACTTTGAATCCTTTCAGCAGGACAGACAGGGATTTACTGATCAGGTGTACAGACGGTGAATCCTTTCAGCAGTACTGACATGGATTTACAGATCAGGTGTACAGACTGTGAATCCTTTCAGCAGAACTGACAGGGATTTACTGATCAGATGTACGGACTGAGAATCCTTTCAGCAGGACTGACAGGGATCTACTGATCAGGTGGACAGACGGTGAATCCTTTCAGCAGGACTGACAGGGATTTACTGATCAGGTGTACAGACGGTGAATCCTTTCAGCAGGACTGACAGGGATTTACTGATCAGGTGTACAGACTGTGAATCCTTTCAACAGGACTGACAGGGATTTACTGATCAGGTGTACAGATCGTGAATCCTTTCATC